>APFE030218794.1:9229-49262 GCA_000404065.3 Pinus taeda | reverse complement strand
ATACTTCTATTCTTCCTCTTGGCCACCCCGTTCTTTTGTGGGTTGTGGAGTGTTGTTAACTCCCATTGAATTCCTTCCTTTGTACAAAAAATTTTAAACTAATTCAACACGTAGTCATATCCATTATCACTCTTGAGAGCCTTCACTATATTTCTAGTTTCTTTCTCAACAAGTGCTTTAAATTCAACAAAATTGGAGAATTTATGGTCTTTCTTCTGCATGAAGAAGATCCAACACTTTCGTGAGAAATCATCTACAAATATAACATAATACATGTGCTTGGTAGTGAAGGTTGTCGAGAAAGGTCCACAAACATCATAGTGGATCCTTTCAAGGACTGCATGCAAATTGTTGTCATGATCATTGAAGGTGGCTTTTGTGTACTTCCCCAAGGTACACCCTTTGCATGTATCCTACTGCTCTAGTGCTCCTCTCTATTGCATGATATTCAAAGCACCATGATGCAAATGGCCAAGTCTTTTATGCCATAATTTATCAACATCTCGGCTCAGCACCTTCTCTACCTTTGTGCTCAATGTAACACAATCTTCCACATCCAACTTGTATAGGTTCTTCACTCAAACCCTGATCTACTTCACTTGTCCCATGGCGATGTGTCTCAATAATGCCTCTCCTTTGCTAAATATCGCATCATAGCCACAATATTCCAACATCGTGATGTAAATCAAATTCTTCTTTAGACCCAGCACAAACATCAAATCCTTGAGCTTGAGAGGGGAGCCCAAATCCCTCTGAAAGGTGACTCTACCAATAATGGTTGCATTGTACCTTCCATCATCTCCCGTCTTGATGTGCACCTAGAGATATTTCTCCTCCAAGTCATTGAAACATTATTTATTCCCTGTCATGTGGAATGAGGTGCCACTATCTAGATACCACACACTCCCCATCATTGTGCTTTCCATGCATGCAATGAGGGTGAATTCCAACTTGAATTGTGAAGCTAAAGCTTCACCTGCCACTCCTCCTAAGGGATTCTTGTCTGCCATATTGTGTGTACACTTTGTTGCATAGTGCTTGAGTTCATGATAGTGAAAGCCCTTGATTTTGGACAAGTATTTCTTCTTGCCCCCTTGACCAGATCCTCCTTTGGATTGGGATTTCTTCCCTTTCCCTTTATTTCCTTTCCATCCAAGGCACACTTTTCTTCTTCCTCACACTTGGATGAGGTTTCATCTCTAGTATTCCACCATATCTCCTCCTGTACCAAACAACACCCCCTACATTCCCAATTTGGTAGCTATGCCAACTCTTGGGAAGGCCTAGAAGGGCTAGGCTTACTAGATCATCTTCTGTAACCGTAACACCAACACTCCCAAATTCATCATGACATTGTGTGAACCTACTCAGGTATTGCGATATTGTGTCGTTCTTCTGCATCTTGATATTTCGAAGCTTGTTCTTGAGTGCCAGCTTCCTCTGGTCACTACTATTCTAGAATAGATCTGTCAATGCTTGCCACATTTCATATGGAGTCTCTTTCCCTTGGATATTAGAGACAATATGGTCTCATACTCCCTCCAATATGATCCTCCTTGCCTTAGAAACACACTTCTTTCAATATGCTAGATTCTAAGCATCAGTTGTTGCTAGTTTCTAGATATCAATATCAATGAATTTCTTGAACCCATTATCTTCCAGCATTTCCTCCATGCGGTCCTTCCAAGAAACATAATTCGAGCTTCCCTCAAGGGTATACTCAAGTCTTAGTCCATAGAAGGTCATCCTGCTAGCTCTGAAGAATTGATCCTGCAAACTCGATCCTACTACAATTATAAGTTTGAAATCTATTCTCCACTATGAATCTTGATCTAATAAAATGTAGAATTTTAATGTGTATATCTGAAACTGCTCATGTAATTTACTAAAACACAAGACTCAAGTCTACTCTACTCATCTGCAGAAGTTAATACATGATCGAGAATAAAAATCATAAAAATGCATCAAGATTTATCACACATACACACATATTTATCTAGGGGAAAGAAACTGCTCAAAACCCTTCCTATCTGTATTGCATTAATAACAAAATAGAGATGAGATACAATTCTTGTTGAAGCCCGAGCACAATTTGTCGCTGTATAGTCTATCCCTCTTCCTGACTGACTGAATCTGGCCAACACTTAGCCAATTTATCATGCCTCCAAGCCCCTATTTCCTTGCATTGTTCCTTGAGGAATTAGGCCCCTATTAATTAGGAAATTCCTCAATATGGATTGTGCAATTCATTTAGGCTGATCTCTTACTACATGCACCACATGTACAACTTGGAATAATCTACAAATGATAGTACACTTTCCTTAAACCTATATCACAACTGGGTAACTCGAGTTCTCTACATTCATCAATCATTTTGCGCTGATTAACTAGTTAACTGGTTAATCACTGAAGATGACTGAAATCTCACCCCACTATTGGACCTTCCACTACTTCTTCTAACAGTTAAAACTAGTTTAACTAACAACAACTCAATTTAATTGAAATAGATTGCTAGAAATTAGAAATCAATCATAATGAATTGAACTCAAGGTTCCCCAACTTGGATTAATTGAGTTAATTGAGTGACAAGTTCCATGTCACATCAGTTAACAACCTCCAAGAATTCTGCTGAAATATGAATTTGAATTTTAATCTAGTTTGACCAGGGGAAAGTCAAACACATATTTTCTTGTTTCATTTTCAACACCTCATGCCTAAAGTAGAGGGAATTTTAGTACTTAAGCTAGGCTAACAATAGAATTTTTATTTTTTTCTTAAGGACTTGAAGTAACTTAGTCTTGATATGTTATAGGGGAGGGATTGTGAGGCTAGTGTTATGTCATGAAGATGATATGAACTACTTTCATCCCACTATTGGGTTTTGATAAGATTGTGTACATGTATTTGAATGGTAAACGAAACTAATGAGAAGATTCAATTTATGCATTGATTCCCATACATGTTTACACGCTTGTATTGACTATTCACACTTTTTTTCTTTATGTATGCAGGTTTACACATTGGTTTCATGTTTATGAACTATTTTGTTTCATGCAGTTGGTGTGTTGGCTTTGAATATGTGCTCCTCATTTGATGTCAATGTTAGTGATTAATTGTGAACTAATTCACACTTGGTCTCTACATTTTTCTTACTTGTGTATGTCTTAGTTAGTCTCAACTATTTTATTCTTCTTTAAGACATGCTCTCACTCATTATGTTGTCGTTATGTTCTTATCATGTTTCGTAAATAATCAATGGAGGTATGATTTTGTCCTCATATTTTTAACATGGTACAATGGGTCTCACAGTTATCTTTGCATTCTCTATCCAAGAGAAAAACATGCACACGATGGTAGCCAAGCTAGTATCTTAGATGGGGCTCCTATCCCAAATAGTGTGAGGTCTAATTGGGACTTCATACTAGGGAGACCCCCCAACATTGGTGGATTATCCAACAACGTCAAAACATTTTGGCACTAGAAGGAGGACAATATAAGACGCTGAGCCCATGGAGTCTGGTTTGAATCTTTCATCTTGAAATGGATTCTTCCCAAATCTTAATCCTGATATTTTTTGCTAAAAGAGTAAATCTTATAATCCCTATGGACATAATTCATAACTTGTCATAGTTTAATTTTGATAACAAGGTTCGAAAAATTGTATTAGGGAATATGTTTCAATTTATTCAATTATGTCATTCTAATTGAATACATTGTAAATATTTCATTGGCAAACTATTCACTCTCACGCTTAAAGGTTGTGTCAAGCATTGGTGCCACGCATTACCAACCACTTCTATCCATCCATTTCAACAACTCATCAAGGAGATTCATGAAGCTTTTGATATGCATGATTATCAAGATGTGTATAAAAGGATTAATCAACTTATAACTAAACCCGATGAATCATTATATGATTTTTCTAATAGGTTTCTTCATCTTTGTTTTGAGTTTCATGAAGGAGATGTGGATTGGGATTTCTTGGGTGAAAAAAATTCGAGTTTGGTTTCAATCTCTTTGAAACAATTTGAATCTAAATCCCCCATTGATAATGACCCATCTTATAATGATGGTGATCATCAAATCCCAAGTCAAACAAATCTTATCCTAAATTTTGTTTTCCTAATATTTCTCAGTCATGAGGCACCTCAATTCTCGGAGGAAGAATCTGCTACCCCTTTCTCTTTTCCTCCTTTTTCATTAGCAAACAAAGTGGTCTCTTGTGTTGATGTTGACATTGGAAAATATGAAAATCAAATAGTTGATCCACTTCTCCCACCTTCATACTTTCCATGATCAATATATTATCCAGAAAAACTTTGAATGCTCCAATAATTTCATGGAGCCTAATGTGAGTGTTGATCCCTTGATTCTTTAAAATGACATTAATGCGCACAATCTAAATCCTGACTTTGATTTGATAGAAAGTATTGCTTCTTCAAGGGATATGTTTCATCCTTTATCGTCTACATCTCATGGCTCCCTATACCTCGATCTGCTCAATCAATCCGATATGCCAACAATTGCCTCAAATCCTCTTGATTTTAAATCTACTGTTTCAAATGGCGATCAAGTACAAGGTGGTTAAATCTCACAAGTAAGGAGAAAAAGGACGAAGATGTATTCTATCTCTCTTCCCTCTTTCAAATTCCTCTATATAAATATGATGTTCCTTCATTCTTGGTTGATCAAGAATCTTGTGATCGTAGAAATTAGTCGAATGAAACCACAGCTCTTAACTAAGATGAAGGCTTGGGAAACCATCATCTTGATGATAATGTCTCCATTATTATTTATGGTAATGAAGGCCCAAGTACATCGTTTGATCTCTTGGTTTCTCAAGAAGACTCATATTTGCAAGGCTTATGTATGTAATCTGATTTGATCATAGAATAATTTCTCATATGAATTTCTTCCTCAACTCACCATCCCTTGAATCATGACATGTTTGATGAATAAAATTATGTTAAAAATATGCTATGCTCTTCGAATTCATGATTTGATGATCTGGATTTTGAGTTGACATAAGGTGACGAGGTCATACATGATGAAGAAGGAAATAATGTAATAATTGAGCATCTATTTTATGACTTGCAATCTATAGATTTGGATGGAATTAACCCTTCATTTCAGGATGTTCATGAAATATTTTCGATCTATACATCCTCAGATAAAAGACCAAAAGAATTTTATGACCTGAATAATCTATTTGGTGATGTTGAAACCTCTGATCAAATTGGTGATGTAAACAATTTCCATCTTCTCAATAATGATCTTATTGAAATAAATCATAGTAGTTGTCCATATAAAACTACTTATTTGACCAAGCTCTTAGAATTTGATCACTCATCATTATAAAGTTCTAGGGCTTGTCAGGGAGACGAAGCACTTCAAATCTTGCTGATGGTTCTGTTCAGTTCCTGTGATCTTGATGAGATCTTTGAACCAGGTAAGATTAGAATTTTATTGCAAGATTCTTTCCTCTGCATTGTTTCGCTGAATGTAAGCTCATTCTTTAAATATTTTCAATGTTTTCAAGTTATTTTTCCTAATTTTCAAGATTTTGTTCTTTATTAGATAGAAGATTTCATTTCAGTTAATTCATCTGTATGCAAACCTCTTGTATTAAATCTAGGGTTGGAGTGCATATATTTCACGGATATACCCATCTTTGAAACCTTCCATTTTGATTATTGAGATAGAGATCATCATCGACCAAAATATTTCTTCCTATTAAAATCCTCCACGAATGATCAACTTCTTATATTTCTTGTGTATGTGATGAAGCTAATCATTTTTTTTTTTTCTGGCACAATCTATCCTCTTGAGTGTTAGTAAATTCTTGAATAATTTGGGGGAGAAAACCCCTTATGTTGACAAATTAATTTCCCATGCTTATATAAATATTGGATATGATTTGACACTTGCTTCTAATCTTTTGTTTGCCTGGTTTCACTATTCTTTGTATCCTAACTGGTTTTCTAAATCCACTATGCCAACAACGATCTTTAATCCTCAAGGCTCCCTTGTTATTGGTCTAGTTTGTAATCGAATAAAAAGTAATGATTTCTTGTACCTGAGAAGAGGAACCAATGATTCCCAATCATCAACATGTGGGGAGAAAGATCTTGTAATCTAAATTGTTCGTAAAATCACTCAAATCGACTCATCTCTATCTTTGAAAAATGGAGCATCTTATGGTTCAACTAACCAATCTGGTTGACATATTAACTTCAATATCTATCACCCAATTGATCATCATCCCACTAGTATATTTGATGATAGTTGTTTTATTACATATATTTATTTCAATGAGTCGATAAAGTTCTATGATTTATCATCTAACAATTCAAATACTTATCAGAATGATGAGGAACTTCAACTGTTGTTGATGGTTATGTTAGGTCCTCACCATCTCGACAAGGTTTCTGAACAAGACCAAATTTAGGGTTCTTTGAAAGAATCTTCTCATCACCTATATATGTCGATTAAAACATCATCTCTCAAAGAATTTCAATATTTCCAAGTTGGTAATTTTTCATATCATGATCGAATTGCTGATTGGTTAGAAGATTCATATCTAGTGAGCACTGTTACTGATAAGAAGTTTCAATCTCACTTGGTGCTTTCTACGAATGAAATTATAGATGAATATTTGATATGCTTTTAGGGTTTTTGTGCTCATCATTTGGTTCATCCAGGTAAAATTGCAACTTGGATGGAGAAAACCTTGAGGGGACACTTTTTTCCTAGCAAGCAAGACCTTCATATTTGTGCGCAAGATATACGGATATGTATTTTTATTTTTGCACATTGTTTTATACTGTTACTAGTTGTTTGTATATTTTTGTTCACATGTTAGAAGCAACTCCCGTGGCTTCATTGGAAGTTCCATTCCACTTAATTCTAACCTCCTCCCCAATTAGATTAGGATTTATAATAGTTTTCCATTATTGTTTCTCATGTACATAGCTACATTTTCTTTGCATTTCATTTTGGAATTGTTTGTATGAGCATTACATAGCTCTTTGTGGTATTCAACAATGTTGTTTGATTTTAATTTATTCTTATTACAATGCATTACATCAACCTTTACTTCCTTGTGTCATTTCATTGAATTACACATGTGCTTCTCATGTGAGCCTAGTTCTCTGCATGTTCTTTGCAAGTTTTTACATAATGAAGTGGTGAAGAGATTTCAGTATCTTCCCATTTTTCATAGTCCATCCTATTTGTTGGATGGGTGGTTTTTGTAGTCACTCCAAGAGGAAATGTCCTGTAGATACATGTATCAAAAAAATTGTCCCTTATATTTATAACATGAGTTTGATCGGTTAACAAGGAAAATGTGATTGGATGTTGGTGGGGAACTCTAATCAAGACTTGTATCTCTAACCTGAGGTTTGTTTCTTGTTTGGTTCTAATAGTTTATTGTGTTTTCATTGTCCACTTCACAGTTGGAGACATAATGTAGAAATATGGTAGGAGGACACACTTAACTCAATATATTTTCATTTCTTTCAAATAAGAAACAACCTATCTTTCTCGTAAAATAATTTAGGATCCTTCTTCTGCCTTAACGTAATGAACAACTGAATAAATTATGCCAAAGTGCATCTAAAAGAAAATGAAAATAAAATAAAGGGTGAAAGAAGAGAAAGGCTTCCTGCATAAAGAGGTGATGCAAGCAACTTCGTTAGGGTACTGATCTGGCTTATTGGTAGTGAATAAATTCATGTGATTTCTTGAGATAATCCATTAGGGTACTAAACATGACTACTCACAACAGAGCAACATGAGAAATTCACTTTAAAATTCTAAAATAATAAGCCCTATGTCATGTTCTCTATATCATTGTTGAAGACTGTATGTGTGGACTCTTGAGATGGTGTTTAAAGACTAAAATGACTTAGTTATGGAAATAGATGAATGGCACATCTATAAATGGTCAAATAACTTAAGTGGTACCCACAATATCTAGTTCAATACCACCTTGCATCTATTTTTAGAATCAACCTATTGAAGGGACTAAGGTAGAGATGTTGGATTCTACCAATGGTTCACCATTTGTTGTAGTTGCTACAACAACACCCTAAAATTTTTCCTACCACCAATTTTGGGGCCCCCTCTACTTGTATAGGGCTTTATGGGTTATGGTGGTGACCTAAGTTAGTGAGGGACTCCTAATAATATAGCTACTATCAAAACCTATCAATGTGCATGTTTGAACAATGCATATTACAAATATCAACCTTATTTTTCTTATGCCTCATTTTGTTGAATGCATTAGGGTTGTGATTTTCTACTTTCACGGTACATTCTTAAAGCCTCATAGCCCCATGATATGCATTGTGAATTATAGGCATACACCATGGTTTGTTGACCATATCACATATTTTATTATCATGCCCTAGTTGCATCTTCCAACCTCAGTGTATATAGTGTCATGAACTCATATACTAGGTTTTCAAATTGTCACACCATGCATTAAAAATTGTTCCAAGAGAATTCATTAAACACATCTTTACCATTATGTTATTAACTATTTTTTTTAAATAAACTGGCATGATGTGATAATAATTATTTGTACATTGTAATTGACACGTTTCTTCTTATTTGTGAGGGATATATGCAAATTTTATACAATATTATTGGTTAGCAAGAATGATATTTAAAGCACATGCAAAATTTGCAAGGGATATCATGCACCATTAAGCATTATATTGAATAAGAATAATGGAGATGATCATAAATGCTGCCATAAAGAAATTTTTTTATTATTGCAGTGGATACTATGTCAAAATGATATAATTATTTCATTTCCACATCTATCAGGGCCATTGAAATGATACATGCTATGCATGTGAAGGGCTCAATGATACATCAAAAACTATACAAAAGGTCATATTACTTATGTCAATTATAATGAGCAATATACTCATAGGCCTTATCTATCAACCTATGCAAAGGGTTTAATATTATTCACTCAGGTTTATAGTCCATAGGGATTTTAATGCTTGGGTTTATAATATCAATCTCTCAGGCTTATTACTCTAAGGGTTTATATACATAGGGTATAATATTATTCATAGGGTTTATAATATTATTCATATGGTTTAATATAAATCCCTTGGGTTTATAATCATGGTCAACTATGGTCCAATGTCAAATTATGACAAAGATTGTCTCAATATTAAAATCAACCATGGTCAACAATGTTAAATCATTGGGTTTATTCATAGGGTTTATAATATTAATCCTTGGGTTTAATATAAATCCCTTGGGTTTATAATAATGGTCAACCTTAGTCAATCATGATCCACATCACATTGTGGCAAAGATTGTCTCAATATGAAAATGAATCATTGCTAACCATCATCAACCATCATCAACAATGTAAACCATTGTCAACAATGTTAAACAATTGTCAATCATTGTTGACCATGACCAATCATGATTAACCATTGTCCAATTCCACAATCTGACAAAGATTGTTTCAATATCAAAATTAACCATGGTCAACCATGGTCCAATGTCACATTGTGACAAAGATTATTTCAATATGAAAATAAAATTTGGTAAACCATAGTAAACCATTTTTATTTTATGTTTTATAATATTTATCTGAGGGTTTATTTACCTTGGATTTATAAGAGTAATCCCTTGGGCCTAGTATTTTTCCATTGGGTTTATAATCACTTGGTATTTTAGTATTAACCACTTGCGTTGATTATTCCCTTGGGTTTGTTAGGGTACTATAATAATACGATTCATAATTTTGAATTGGCTATGATTAGTCTTGTAATATTGTACATACTTTTTCTTTCTTGGAAATGTTTTCCTATATTAATAATAAAAAATGTAATGAGGGTAAGTCCTGAAAGAAAAATCGAAGGAATAAAAGAAAACAATCAAAAAGAAAAGAAAATATGAACCCCACCAAAAGGGCGTTAAAATAGGTTCTGAAGGTGATGAAAATTCAAATGCCACTACTTTTTGCTTTGCCTTGCAAAAATAATATTGTGTGCAGCTTGTCAAAAATGCCACAATCCATGATGGTCAAATAGTTTAATCTTCATTCATTCATGCTTTAAATTTCATGTTGATAGATAGTGAATGAAGATCTAGCCAAATTGTTTAACATTGCTTGATCAGTAGTTAGGTAGAGAACAATAAGGAGATCATCAACTTAATTTGAGCCCTTGGAACTTATAAGGTTAGAATTAGATAGTTTTATTATCAAAGGAAATGAAATCAAGGGCCATCAAGCTCAAATGCACCCAATAAATGAAGAGAAAATGCTAGGGTAAATAAAGGGTATGTACAAGAGGTTTTGGAGTACACAAGGTTGCAAGCTCAAATACACCTTCATTATGCTTAATCCTATGTTTCATGTGCAAGAGGAACTGTCAAAGGAAAGGGGACATTCACAAAAGTTGTGTATTACTTTGGTTATTTACCCTAAAAAAGTTCTATATGATTTTAGGCCTAAATATTAAAGTTCACTCACTAATTTCCCCTCATTTCAATCAAACCGTTATATATCTAAGTTTCCCTCCAACACCCCTTCATTACTTTTCATTCACTAATTTATCCTTATTGATTCCAAAGGACCCTTCCCTTTCATTTCCTCACATTTTAACACATTCCCATTGTAAAAGCCCTTTCCCTTAATTTTAACCCTGTTTCCCATTGATTTTATACTTTTCCCTAGATATTACCCTTTAAAAATCATTTTCCCCTTATTAATTTCGCTTTTGCCTTAAAATCCCACTAGACCCCCTTATCCTAAGTTATTTTATAACTTATAGTCCCGCTTTATGTATATTAATCCCCCACTGTATAAATCCTCGACCCTCACTAAACCTTTGAAAATATGTAACCCATCACATTATTTTTTCCCAGGCCCCGCCAACCACACCCCGACACCACCCTCACAACTCTGTTGCATGATAGCAATCCTATCAAACACTTCCAGATTAAACGGCCCATATGCATGTCCCACACTCCCATCATTTGACTGTTAAAATCCCAAAATCACATGAGATTCACGCTTTTTCCTGTGTGCTCTTTCACTATGTAGTAGCCCCACATTATATAACGTGCTCTTAGAAAATACTGCCTTTCACTCGAAAGTAATGTGATATGCCACAAAACCACTTCCCTGCGTAGGATGAAACTACCCATTGTTCACACTTTAATCTTGTGCCCAAATGTTAACCATTGTTGGATAAAAGCCAAAAAATTTCCCTTTTACCCCTTTCATTGTTATTTCATTGCAAACAACCTTCGAAAACCAATTATGAACCCCAAAGCTCTCCTCAACCATTTTAGCCTCACCTACAACCAAAAGACATGATATAATTCAAGTTTCAAGCAGCACACAAGCAATTGAAGTCTCATAAACCTTTGTTGCTACGACAGAACCTTGACTGCACACCAAAACTCCATTTTTCCAGGTAGTCTTGAATAAAACCAAAACGACCTTCTACTTAAGGTTTGCACAACAATTATAAAATGTTATTTTATTAAATTAATTAAAAACCTTACCACACTGAAGAAACCTACTATGCATCCAAAGAAACCCTTTTCTCCAGACTATATTCACCCTTCCCACTGTTCCAAAAGTCTTGAGCTTACTTCTTAAGCTAGATAAATAATAATTCAATAGAAAAAATGAAATTATGGATTCCCAAAGAATTCTAAATGAGAAACCCCTGCAAACCCCTCACATGGATGTTGACCACATCCTATTGGCTGACAAAGATTTCCAAATTAAATACATAGTTTCCCCTAGCCATCTATTTAAATTCCACTGTTGGAGTAAAGATAGATTCCTGAACTAAAATGATGATATTCATCTATGGGAATACATGTTTCCCAAATACTTGTTCCCACAGGTACACCAGTTCCCTAAAATAATCCATCTATGCCAAAATTGTTATATCCCAAACCAAAGAGCCATAATCTCTCCTAAGCAGTAGATTTTGTTTACAATCACTGTAGAGTCAATAAACCAAATGCTGCAGATCCAACCAAACCTAAATGAAACCCCATTTTCCATTGAATACCTACTTGAACTCTATTGGAAGCTGGATCTTCCTAAGAGGACTCAAGTCTTTCAGAATTTTATCCTAGAGGAGTCTCATACGCCTACAAATAGTTCCCCATACTTTGATATCATTTTCTCTGAGAGGACTAGACAAATTGTGACCATGCTCTCTTGTATTCGAGGATACACCATAGATGATCATGTAGATGAGCCTATTCTTGCTTTCCCCTCTATTTTTCACCCAGGCAAGCCTCTGGCTACAATTTTCAATTTTTCCTAGTTCTTGGCAGATAGAATTGATGATCAATTGATCAAATTGCCAAATGAAAAAGTATTCAAATACTCTTCAGTATTATTCCACATGTTCTTGTATTTCCAATAAGATAAATTTCTAGTCAATATCCAGAAGTTGGACACTAAGGGCCATCCTAGATCAATCATCTTTTGGACACCCTTAATCCAAAAGTATTCCATTGTTTTCAGTTACAAAGAGTTCATTGATTCATTTGTGCATCCATTTGTAAATATGATAACTAATAGCAATCAACCCAGAATCAGTGATGAGATAAAAGGAGTTTTGAAGTTGTCTAGGAACAATAGAATAGGAGACTGGTATATATATCAGGACCACACTGAAATTAGAATATATGGATGCTAGCTCACTCCCTATAAGCTGCCCAAATATCTTCCCATGAGGATATTTGCATTAGAATATATCACATAGATTATAAACTCAAATGATTTGAATTTCCTATTAGCTAGGAAGAAAACATACTTCAAGATAAAAAACCAGCTTGGCCCATTTATCTGTAATAATAGGGAGGCTGGAGAAGAAGCAGAGAAGTGTTTACAGGAAATGAAATTGAGTAGTAGTTTTAAATGGTAGTATGACCCTTTAGTAGTCATAAAAAAACTAAGGCTCAAATTCAAATTAAGCCCTTTTATGCATGAGTTCAGGGTAGATATTGAAAAATATGCCAACCAGTCAGAATGGTTGGAAAATACCTTGATAGATATGGGGAAACATATGGATATTATTTCCATTCTGCATACTCTAGCCCTGGAGGACAAAAGTACAAAGAGGACTAGGGAAGAAGGTTCTTGTTTAAGCATAGATACAACACATCATAGATTTGAAATCATGTCCAGGAAGAAGCCCAAGCTAAATCTTGTCAATGAGAAAGAAGAGCAAGGAGATATAGTTGGGACAATTGAGGCACTGCAAATCATTAATAGAGAAATAGTGGTTAGAGAAAATACAGCTCCATTAGTTTCGAAGGAAACTCATCAACCTTCCACCTATAATACCCAATGAATTCAAAAATAGTTTAGCATAGAGGTCTGTTCATCAAGGAAACCAGTAAATAAGGAAAAGTACATAAAGGAGAAGTATAAAAGGATCAAATTAAGGAATGAGGCATTAAAAGCTGAAACATACGCCCAATATTTCAAATTGACTCCTAGCAATCAAAATAGGTTGATGTTAGCTTTTGACATTAAAACTGGTAAAATGCAAATGATCATTTTGCAGCCTATAGTCCAACAGCCTAAATCATGAGCATAGTACAGGATAACATAATTTGAATTTTTGGCCAAGGATGTTCACCCTATTGATCAAATTGAATTTCATATGAAGGGAGGAGAAATGATCTACTCAACGATGACCAACAAAGCCATGAGTGTTAAGAAACTTCAAAATTCTCTAGACAATATCACAACACATTTTAAACAAGAGAAAGCATCATCACAGGCAAAGAATAATAGAATTAAGTCACTAGAAAACTTAGATATTGAGATTGGATATAATCCAAATGACATCAAGGCTACAGAAAAGCTCAGAAAGAAGAAAAATGAAGACATTGTTGCACTGAAGAAACAACTGAAGTTACCTCCTTCTGAACATCCACAAACCAAGGAGGTTCTAGAGACCCAAAGTGAGAAATATGAAATGATGGACCTCATTCTCCAACTCAATTCTCAATTAAAAGAAATGGAGAATGAATTGGAAAATTTAATACTGTTGAAACAAGCCAACATTAAGACAACCACTGCCACTGGTATTCCTATAGTTACTACAACATTTCCTTCAACTTTGGCAGCTTTTGTGGCCCCAACAGCTCCACTAGCTATAACATTTCCAGCTGCAACAACAACTACATCAGCAATAGGTTCAACAACAATAGTAGCTCATCCTAGTGATGAAGAACCGAAACTGGTGAAATCCATGTAGGATATGTCCACCCATACCGCTGAAATAAATAAACTTAAGGAACAAATCAAAATTCTGGAGGATGAGAAGAAATTGGCTCAAATTATGCATAAGAATGAAGTTAAGAAGACAAATAGGTTGAATGAAAATATTGGGAAGCTGGAAATAGAATCATCACTAAAAGAGTCACTAGCCCAAGAAAAACAAATTTTATGGGCCAATATCATTGACTCAGTCAATGATATTTGGCCATCTATACAGGTGATCTTCAAACAAAAAGATTTAGTCAAAGAGGTTGGTGAAGCAATTCAAATGGTTAAGTCCAAACTCGAAAACATGCCAGAAGAAGCCTCTAGAATAATCCAGTTCCTTAACTCAAAGAATAAATATGAATTGTAGGAGTTTTGAATAGCTGACAGAACTAGCACTATACTAGAGGTGAAGAAGGTAATCACCAAGAGGAACTTGATGATGAAGCTTGAGGACAAATGCAATACAATGGAGCTAGTTATACGAAGCTTCATGGTCAAATTTTATGCTTTGAGGTAGAAAGGTCTGCCTAATCCACTGCTAATTAATGATAGGTTAATGCCACATGAAGACTATGATGAGAAGTATCAATGAAGCAATCCAATATTTCCTCCATGAAAGGTATGCCTCTAGGAAATGTTCCTTACCAGACTTTTGAGAACCTCTTTTACCTCCAACATGAGGTAAAAAATATTTTTGTAAACAAGCCTACATTTGTAAAATATAGAGAAGTTGTTGAAGTCTACAAAAGTATGGTAAGTATTAAACTACCAGATACACAAACTTGGGAAAAGTTAAATGATTTACAATAAAAAAATGCAAGGTAAAAAATGAATAGAGAGCAGTGAAAGTAAAACAAAAAATCAGTTAAGTGAGAGAGTATCAGATGAAAGAGTACCATTCAAAAGGAAAAGTAAAAGAACAACTAGCATAAAGAAACAACAAAGGAGAGAAAGAAGCAAAAGATCAAAGTATAAAATAACAAAATGACTAAAAGAAGGAAGAGCTAGCCTTTTAGTTTCCTAGCTATCTCTATCTTCTTTCATGAAGATATTTATTTTACTTGAATAAATCCTAAAATAGTTTAGGATATTTTGTAACTTTTTTTTTGTATAAATACTTCATAATTCAAAGTATAGTGGGTGGATTGCTGAAAATTTCTATAGTTACATTGATATGAAAACCTGAGGATTTATTGTAAACATTTTCAAGTCAGTAGATTGGATTGTGTAATGAAGGCATTGCATTATAGGATTCATGTGTTGGGCCACTTTAGTGAATTATCTTTCATATGTTGAATTGTTATCTCCTTAAGTTTTTCACATACATACATGTTTTCAAATTTAAATGAAATAGCTAAAATTTTACTTCGGAATTTGTTTAAGTATAGTCTCCATTGAACATTTATTCATTTTATGTTTTCTTCTGATATCCGGACTAGGGAATTCTACATTTATCCCTACTTTCGATTGACCACTTTCATTTCCTTCATTATCCATTTGACGAATCCTTGACTACTCCTTGACCCTGATTGAAAAACCACTTCACCATCTAGCCTAATAGACTTGAATTTACTTAGCTACCTTGCCCTGTGAACACTATCTTTAGAACTTGATTAAGTCTTGTTTTCTTGACATTTGGACTCCATCGACCAATGGTAAAAAAACATTTATCTATCCACCTGAATGAGTGATTCCACCACCAAATCAAGTCAAAACACAATCAAGCTTAAATAACTAACCTAAAATCAATTAACCCAACAAAGCTAAATAATTAAGAGACAGCCCTCGCTGAGCATTAGGAAGGCTAGATGCTGATCTCAAAAGTAGGTTTACGGTTACCTGTATTATTTCTTTCATGACAACCCTAGGAAAATTTTAGAGTAATGACATAGTGGCTTCCATACTACGAAAAAGTCATCAGTTCAATAAACCTTAAAGGAAATCCTAAATCTCATCTTTGCACCTTAGGGCCATTTACAGTTGTAAAAGATTTCATTAAAAAAAAAAATTGGCTTCCAAAAGAACATACTATACCAAGGCACATCCAGATCCAAACCCTGCTATAATTGTTGATAATCCAGACAAAATATTGAGAAAAAACAATAAATTAGAAAGACAAGAAAGTATCAGTGAGCTAACCAAAGCAAATTCACTTCCTAAAGAGTTATCAAACTTAGAGGATCTTCAATTTGATTTATCATTTGAGTAGTCATTGTTTCATACCAAATCTGAAACTTCCATTCATGATACTGTAATAGACCTTGCTTTTATTCAACTTATTGAATCAAAGAAGACTATTATACATCCTAATTTAGATCAACATGTCCTAGACACTTTTGACAAACTTAATGCTTTGACTGCAAATTTGATAAGAGACATAGATGAAGCTTATTTTCAACATTCAGTTGAATTAGCTGCCCTAATTGCTGCTACTCCTAAGTTGTCTACCATTCCTTCAGAATCTGCCAATTCATTGTTATTTATCACCACCTCAACTATTATTTCCACTACGCTTAATTCCACAGAATCACTCATCCCTGAGCTCCCTCTTCAACCCAGAGTTTTATTTCCATCTCCAAATATTTCAAGCTCCCCAGTAAGCCCTTCAAGCTCAGTTGTAATCCCTTCAAGTTCATCTTCAACCACTACCACTTTACCTCCTATCCAATCTAGAATCTTAGCCATGGTGGCAAGATATGCTCCTTTCACCTTACCAGCTCAAGTACATTCTATGCCCTAGGACTATCAAAGTAAAATATTTTAGTTTGATGGTACTGGTCAATATACTACACAACAGCATGTAAATAAAATTAACGATTATTTTGAATTACATGAAATTGATGAAGAATATGTACAAATGACATTATTTGCACAAACACTAGTAGGAGATGTCAAGAAATGGTTTAATGGTTTACATGCTAGTCATATTGTTGATTTACCCTCTTTCCATAGATTGTTCATCAATATATGGGAAAGGAAGAAAAACCCTTTAGAAATATTATCTGAATATGAAAACATTAGAAGAGATCCTAATGAATCTGTCAAGGACTATTGTACTAGGTTTAACAATATTTACAATGCAATCCCTACAAATTTCAAACCTCCACCAAACTTAGCACTAATAAAATTCCCCGATTATTTTGACACTAATATGTCTTACCAATTGAGAGAAAGAAACCCTCCAACTTTAAAACAAATGTAGAGTGATGTAGTTAGTGTAGAAGCTAACTTGTTAGCTAAAAGAGCTAGAATGAGGAATGAGAGGAGAGTTACCATTAAGGAGGAACCATCCACTTTAGATGTTAAGATAGACACTTTGGCTAAGAGTTTAGAAACGTTAGTGGATAGATTAGAAATTATGGAAATAAACAACAATGGGATAATCAACAACAAGGCCCTCAAATAATAAATCCTAATTTTAGGAAGAATCACAATACTGGTAAGCCCAGAGAAGGGCCACCTGATCAACAAATTAGACCACCTTTCCAAGAAAAATATGTGGAAAGTGCTCACAAAAATGAAGAAGATCAAGACATTCAGATTAAATTAATGGGAATAAATGATGGTAATACTATTTTTCTTACCCAAGAAGAACATGAATTATGCAAGTTACAACAATTACAGTTACAATCAGGAGAGTCTTTTTATTATAAACAAAGTTATGAATTTCCATCAATGAAGTTCATAAGAAATATAACCTTAGGAGTAGGAAAAACACAGAAGCCCCTACTAATAAAATTGTCGAAACTCAAACCAAGAAAATAGTGGGAGCTCCTACAACCAAAGTAATGCAAATTCTCTCTAGGAAAACCCAAAAAACTTTCACTCCAAAGATTGTAGCTAGTCCAAAAATTGTAGACATCATAGATACTACTGTCAAAACTTCATCTAATATTAAAAAATCCGTTGTTGTGAAAAATCCAAAGGATGACCAAAAAGAAACTAATCCTTAAGCTTCAAAAGCCATTCAGATTTCAATTGCTTCCCAAACTATTCCAAATCAAAGAATTGAAGAGAGTAAAGCAGTAAAGACCAAACACAAATTGAATTACCAACTAAGGATAAAATAGAAAAGAAATACACAAACTCCAATTGCCAAGCAGGAAGTCATTTAGTCAGGCAAAACATAGACTCATTTAATATCCAAAATGAAATTGGCAAATTAAAAATATCAATTCCTTTAACAGAATTGATAAGAAATGTTTCCTACAAAGCCCAAATCACTCAAACACTGAATATAGGAAGGATAAGGCTATGTTAATCTAAATGATGACCAACCATAATTAATCTTTGGTCCTGAGGTAAACGGTAAACATGAAGAAAGTGGTGTTCCTCCATTCTACATTAGCTTGATTATTCATGATCAAATCTTGCACAATGCTATGTTATATTCAAGAGTGTCTCACAATTTAATGCCAAAAGAAATCATGGAAACATTAGATTTAACTATAACTAGACCATACAAAGATATTTTGTCTTTTGATTCAAGTAAAGTCAAGTGCCTAGGCCTGATAAAAGACTTGTGTGTCACTCTAGTTCAATACCTAGGTAAGAGTATTGTCATGGATATTATAGTTGCTGATATCCCTCCAAAGTATGGAATGCCATTGTCTCACTCATGGGGAGAAAAATTGTAGGGATCTCTACAATTAGACATATCTTATGCCACAATTTCAATATTTTGTCAACCCAAAACGGTTTCTAGAGAAAATTTAATGAAATACATGGTCAGTAGTATAGATAAACCATAGAAGTATCCTATTATTTTGTACACTCTGATGTGGTTTCTTTCATTTTATGTAATTCAGACACTCAAAAGGACAATAACACAGTTATCAAACAAGAACATAAAGAACCTAACAGTGAAAATATATTTCATGAATCTAGGTGGCACTTAGACTTTGATGGTTCAGTGAACAAATTAGGAGTAGGTGTAGGAGTTTGGATTCATAACATGGAAAATAACCATTCTAAAGGTCATGCCTTTAGATCAAATTTTAAATGCACAAATAACATGGCAGAGTATGAAGCCTTAATCTTAGGATTGCGAATTATGAGAATGCTTGGAGCCAAGAGAGTTTCCATCATGGGAGACTCTGAATTGATCATAAAACAAATTAGAGCAGAGTATTCTTTGAATAATCCTAGACTTAGCCAATACAAAGAAACTGCCCTAGATCTCATTAAAGAACTTCCTGAAATTTATTTTTCTACTATTCCTAGGAAACAGAACATGCAAGATCACAGTTTGGCTATTTTTGCCAGCACTTGCAGATTACCTTTTTAGCCCAATCAACATTACAATGTAGAGGTGAGACACAAGCCTATTATACATTATAATCTAAAATATTGGCAAATGTTTTTCACAATATTCTCAAATCTATGATTTTACCAACGTTGAAGGAGAATTCCAAAACTATAACATAGATATTTATTGTACACTATATCACACCATGGATAGTGAAATAGATATAAATGCTTTAGATGAAAATAAACCCACTAAATTCACTAAAGTAGAAATAGGTAACTTAGAAAAAGTAGAAATAGAAGAACTAATTAATGATGATTATGAGATTTTAAACCTTAAAAATAACTTTTTGTGTAAGGGATTAGTCCCATTAGAAGATATGTTTGATTCAAATGTTGTAGCTAGGACACCAAATATGGAGCCTTTAGGATCAGACATAGAAGAATGCCACTTGGAAACGTAAGAAAATCCTAAGCTTGTTAAGTTATCCAAAGCATTACCTCTAGCTCAAAAGTTGAAATACATAACTTTATTTAAAGAATTTCAAGATGTCTTTACCTAGAGTTATGAAGACCTTATGTCTTATGATGCCAGCATTACTCAACATAAGATACTCATCAAAAAAGATTAGAAACACTTTAAACAAAAGCTTAGGAGAATTAATCTATTTCTTATGCCATTGATTGAAAAAGAAGTAAGAAGGATGTGTGAGGCACAAATGATAACACCAATTAGATATTTAGATTGGGTCTCTAATTTAGTTACTACTAGAAAGAAAACAAGAGAAATCAAACTTTGTGTTGATTTTAGAAACTTGAACAAAGTATCACTAAAGGATAACTATCCCCTCCATAAAATGGACCACATTCTCCAAAGGTTAGTAGTGTAATCCATCATTTCATTGCTTGATGGATTCTCTGGATACAACCAAATCTTAGTTCAGCCAGAGGATCAAGCAAATACTGCATTTACCACTCGCTGTGGTACTTTCATGTATTTAAAAATGGCTTTTGGATTGATGAATGTTGGGGCAACATTCCAAAGAGAAATGGACATAGCTTTTGTAAAATAAATCCATGACTTTCTAGTTGTTTATGAATATGACATCACAGTGTTTTCCAAATCAAATAATGAACATCTAGATCACCTAAGAAGAGTTTTTATTAAATGTACAAAATTTGGCATTTCTTTGAATCCCAGAAACACACTCTTTGGGCTAGAAGAAGGAAAACTCTTGGGACACATAATTTCAAAAGAGGGCATTAGAATTGATCCAGCTAAAATAGAGACAATCCTAAACATCACTTGCCCTAGGAACTTTAAAGAATTACAATCATTCTTAGATAAAATAATTTTTCTTGGAAGATTCATTTCTAGCTTAGTAGAAGTAATCAGGGAATTGAATAACATGTCAAAGAAAAATTCAACAGTTAAGTGGATAGTAGAGGCTAAGCAATCTTTTGAGGCAATCAAAGAAGCCCTTACTAAAACACCTGCCCTCATAAGCCCTGATTTCAAAAAAGATTTTAATTTTTTTTCCTTTGCTTCAAAACACATTATTGAAGCAGTGTTGCAAAAGAATGATCATGGTTATGAGCAACCTATTGCATTTTTTAGGAAATCTTTGAGGGGTGCTACACTAAATTATAATATAACGGAAAAATAGGAAATTTCTTTAGTGGAGGCTATTAAAGATTTTAGATTGTACATTTTACACTCACACATCATTGCATATATTCCAAATTCACTAGTAATGGAAATTATAACACATGATGGGCCTGAAGGAAAGAGAGGCAAATAGATTGCCACTATTTTGGAATATGATATTGAAATAAAGCCCAAAATACTAATCAATGGCCTAGGTTTAGATAAAATCATGGTTTAATCAAACTATCAGGACTTAGATATAAATTTCATTGGTACTCTAGACAATCAGGAAGAGATGGCGACTCCATAGATTAGTGAAGATTTTTTAGATTCACCTTGGTATACAGATATCATATTTGTTTTACTAAATTTACAAGCTCCTCCTAGCTTATCTAGGACAAAAAGTAGATTCTTGAAAATGAAATCAATGAAATATTGTATCATAGACAATGCTTTATTTTGGAAAGATAATGGTGGAATTTTGTTGAATTCTTTATTAAAAGATCAAGATGACAAAGTTATGCAAGAATTTCATGCAAGAGATTGTAGAGGACACCTATACTGGAAAACAGTTGCTGATAAGATTTTAAGGGTAGGTTTTTATTGGCCCACCCTTTTTGTAGATGTCAAGAAATATGTGACCTCTTGTCACAAATCCCAAATCTTTGAAGGCAAGAAAAAGCTATTACCTTTGGCCCTAAAACCCATCTTCACAGAAATGTCATTGCAGAAATGGGGTTTAGACTTCATTGCTGAGATTCACCCATCCTCGTCAGCCCAACATAAATGGATTTTGACAGCCATTGATTACTTCACCAAATGGATAGAAGCCATCCCCTCTATACAAGCCATTGGTTCTATCATCATCTCATTCCTTGAAAAAAATATCCTTTCAAGATTTGGATGCCCACAAAATCTCATTAGTGATAATGTAGTTGCTTTCAAATCCAAGAAAATGGTAGACTTTTGAAATAGATATCACATTACCCTTGGCCATTCGACTGCGTATTACCCTCAAGGTAATAGACCTGCAAATTCCACAAATAAAATCCTTGTTAATATCATCAAGAAATTGTTAGAAGACAATAAGAAGACCTGGAACAAAAAGTTGGTTAACGCCTTATGGGTAGATAGACTAACTACAAAAAATTTCATTGGTTCATCTCATTATAAACTAGCGTATGGAATGGATGTTGTTTTTCCATCCTCTTTAGGAGTACCAGTGATGAAAATAATTCAAGAGTTGTAGGTAGAATCCAATGATATCCAAAGGAGGATAAATCAGAAATTACATTTTCAACAAACTAGGGAAGAAGTCTATGTCAAATCCTAAGTGATCCAAGATAAAATCAAAAATATTTTTGAAAAGAAAACCAAAGATGATGATTTTTACATAGGTGACAAAGTACTCAAATGGGATTCCAGAAGAGAAGAAAAGGGTGAACATGGTAAATTTGATTTCCTCTGGCAAGGCCCTTATATCATTTATGGTTAAAAAGGTAACAATGCATTTTTCTTGAGACAGATAGATGGAATAGATCTACCAGGTGGACCAGTGAATGGTAGAATTATGAAGCATTATTTGTCCCCATATTAAAATTAGTTTAGTTGTTTACTTTTCTCATTGTAGATAACATTGTAAATTTTAGATTGGATTGGATGATTATCTTTGGAGGTTGAAGCTCGAAGAGAAGGCATTAATCTTTGAAAGGTGTACCATCATATGTACGAATAAAGTAGATCATTGAGAAGCATTTACAAGGCAACCAAAATCAAAGTTTCAAAGGCTACTGATCTTAAAGTTCTCAACACTTCACTAGGAAATGCCATCCCCATGTGGAGCCACTATTAGGGTCCTATAATAATAAGATTCATAATTTTGAATTGGCTATGATCAATCTTGTAATATTGTACATACTTTGACTTTCTGCAAAATGTTCTCCTATATTAAAAACAAAAAATGTAAAGAGGGTAAGTCCTAAAAGAGAAATCAAAGGACTAAAAGAAAAGGATCAAAAAGAAAATAAAATATGAACCCCACAAGGAAGAGATTAAAATAGATTTTCAAAGTGATGCAAATTCAGATGCCACTAATTTTTACCTTGCCTTGCAAAAATAATATTGTGTGCAGCTTGTAAAAAAATCCACAAACCATGATGGTCAAATAGTTTAATATTGATTCATTCATGCTTTAAATTTCATGTTGATAGATAGAGAATGAAGATTCATCCAAACTGTTTAAACTTGGTGGATCAGTAGCTAGGTAGAGAATAATAAGGAGCTCATCTGTTTAATCTGATCCCTTGGAAGTTATAAGGTTGGAATTAGATAGTTTGCTTATCAAAGGAAAAGAAATCAAGGGTGAGAAAGCTCAATGCACTCAATAAATAAAGAGAAAATGCTAGGGTAAATAAAGGGTAGGTACAAAAGGTTTTGGACAGCACAATTTTTCAAGCTCAAATGTACCTTCATTATGCTTAATCCTATGTTTCATGTGAAGGAGAAACTATCAAAGGAAAGAGGACATTCAGAAACATTGTTTAGTACTTTGGGTATTTATCCTAAGCAAGTTGATTCACTAATTTCCCCTCATTTCACTCAAACCCTTACATATCTAAGTTTCCCTCCAATACCCCTTCATTACTTTTCATTCATTAATTTCCCCTTCTTGATTCCAAAGGATCCTTCCCTTTCACTTCCTCTCATTTTAGCACATTCCATTGTAAAAAGCCTTTTCGTTCATTTTAACCCTGTTTCCCCTTGATTTTACACTTTTCCCTAGACATTACACTTTAAAAATCATTTTCCCCTTACTAGTTTCACTTTTCCTTTAAAAACCTACTACACCCCCTTATCCTAAGTTATTTCCTAACCTATAGTCCCGCTTTATGTATTTTAATCCCCCAATGTATAAATCCTCGAGCCTCACTAAACCTTTGAAAATATGTAACCCACCACATTATTTATTTCTGGGTCCCACCAAGCACAACCCAACTCCACCCTTTCAACTCTACCACACGATAGTCATCCGACCAAAAACTCCCAGATCTGACGACCCATATCCATATCGCGTGCTCCCATCATCTGACTGTTAAAATCCTAAAAGCTCGTGAGATTTGCGGTTTTGCCCGAGCACTCTTTTGCTACATGGTGATGAGCCCCAGAAATGGGTAACTATATGGGCTCATTTTTCCTATTGTTTCCATTTAATCCACCATTCTCCATAGTTTTGTGTATTCTTTTCAATATATTTATGTCAATTGAGTGAATCAGGATAGTCACTTTTCCACGAAGTCTAATGAGTGTTTATTGCAGATTTTTGGACATTTTTGGACCAAGACTGGGCATTTTTGGACCAAGACCAGGAGTCCTCACTTGCATAAATAAGAAGGCCTCAAGCCTCAGTAGGTTAGCTATTGAACAGTCTATTTTCACACTTTAGTGCAGCCCTGCATTCAACTCATTCTCAAGCTCTTTCTATAGATAATTTTGTGATGTGACTATTATTTTTCTGATCAATCAAGATGAATCCAGCCTTGAACCAGCACTGATCTTTCTAAGGGGGCTGTAGCTATTGGGGTCGGGCCCAACCCAAGTGCCTAGTACCACCTTTGTGTATTTATATGTTCTTTTCTTGCATTGATGAAATAATTTCTGTTGTTCAGATTCAATCTTCCTTTGTTACTTAGGTTGTTTTTTATGATTAGAGTAGTTGTTATAGTTTCAAGATTGATTAGATAGTTTCCTACAATAATAGAAGAAGATTCACAAAAAGGCCACCAAGTAGGCCTTGATCTCCTTTCTCACTCTGTGGGACCATGAATTGAGACCAAGGCACTCTTGCTGCCAACAAAACATTGTTTTTACTTTCCAATGCAATCGCTAGTGAGAGATTTTGAGTTGGAGAAATTAATGTTAGTTGTATTCACATGATTAGATATGTTCTTGTTCAATTTCCATGGCTTTCTTGCATCATTTCCAGTCCATAAATTTCTATTCAACACTTTTCTGGTTTTTAGGTAGCATTAGGTTAAAATAGGTAAAACTCTGTTTTTTTTAATTCTCCTTGAATTAGTTTGTAGAAGTAGGTGTGCAACTCACTTGAATACCATTCTAGCTTATCATCCTTTCATCACCCAACCTACTCGAGTCCATCTCTCAAGGTTTCCTCCACTCATTCACCATACTTTCTCAAACTGCCTTAATTTCTACATTCTTGTGCAAAATCGCTTTCTTGTCCTTTGAACCAATCCAACCATCTCCTTCATGTTTGATCTTCATTGATAGAGTCCTAGACCCTCTAACACCCTCATCCAACCTTTATTTCCTTTTTCCCAAAATGTTTCCACCTCCAAACCTTCAAAAATCACTTTCGGCCTCTTCGTGGAAAACTTCCTTTAGAATTTCCTGTAGATCCCCTATAGACTTCCTGTAGAAGTTCATGCGAGTGATTTTTCGAAGCTTGATTGCAATGAAAATGTCCAGAAGGGTGCTAGGGACTCCTTAGGTCCTCTCCACACCTTCTTCATCATCTTCAATAGCCAACTCCATCTCCCTTCGCCACCAAATCTCTACACAGTCACAAATACTTAAAACATAAGCATAATAATTCTGCATAAAATTGCTCAAAAATAAAAAAAGATGGGGCTTCCACATTTTCTTTCAGAAGTAGCTTAAGTACATGCATTTTACCTTGAAACTAGTCCATGGCATCCATTTCAGTAGTTTCAACTCTTTTTCTCGCAAAAGTAGGGTTAGTGGGTAAAACTAGGGTTTGCATTTCCTTTTAGTTTTCATCTTCTTTCTGCAAGTAGAATAGCCTCCTTTGAGTTAGCTTTCTTCCATCACATTTAAAATCTTCTTCTGAGAAATCATAGAATTTGGTTTAAGCTACTATCGAACTTGTGCCAGCTGATCAAGTGACAGCGTGCAGTAAGAACTCGTACTTGTGCATACAACACCGACACTTCGAAGTTTGTTACAAACTACCGGGTTGATAAAATTAAAGAAGGGAGCCCTATGAGTTGCAGCATTATTGCTGCAATACTGGAGCTCACCACTCCTTTTTCGTACTGTTGCTGGGGAAGTGTCAGAGTATTTCTGATTACTTCTTTTCTTCTATTTTCTACTGCAACATTCTGCTAAAGTAGTTTATTTCAGCAAGAGTAGAGTACTTGTTTCATTTCCATTCTGCAATTCCATTTCTGAAAGCATAGATTAGACATTTCATGATTTCATTTCAATTCTACAATTTCATTTTAGCAAGCATAGATTAGACATTTCCTTCTTTCATTTCAATTCTACAATTTCATTTCAGTAAGCGTAGATTAGAGATTTCCTACTTTCATTTCAATTCTGCAATTTCATTTCAACAAAAGTAGATTAGATATCTCCTGCTTTCATTTCAATTCTGCAATTTTCATTTAAGCAAGGTTTATTTTAGTTAGCTCCAATTTTTTGTTCAATCCATTTCAAGTTTTTGCAGGTACATGCAGAAAAAGAAACCAAAAAACCCAAAAAAGAGATTCTCTTTCATGGCTCATAGGAACATAGACAATTCAGGAAAATTCCTACACAACACCCCCAACACATCACTAAGTCACCCTTCTCTCTTCCTTGGTGGCAGTGATCTAGAAGAACTTATAGGTGAACCTCCAAAGATATACAAAGATCCTATAAGAAAAGAAGAGCAAGAAAACATTCCTCCTAAGACAATGGCTGAAAACAGATACGGTAGAGGAAATGGGGAGAGAATAGAAGGCACCTTTCCCATCCGAGAGACCAATGGGGACACAAATATGAGAAACATAAGTCCCTAAACCTTATCTCACTTCCATGGATTGACTACTGAAGACCCTGATACCTTCTTGTTTGATTTTTCTATCCTTTGTCGAACCTATGACTATGCAGAAGACGACAAAAAGTTGTAAATCTTTCTCTCTACCCTCAACGATACAGCACTACGCTGGTTCATGGGGTTACCTGGAAACAGTATCACAACTTGGGCTCAGATGCAGCAAGCCTTTAACAATGAATACTGGGATTACTGTAGTTCAAAGGAAACAAAGGAAGAAATCTTTCGGATGACCATGGGAAGTGATGAATCTTTAGAAGACTATGAAGAGAGGCTTCAACTCAGTTATAGAAGGGCCAGGTGCACACTTGACCCCGAATCTCTGAAGTTGGTTCTGCTTCGAGGCGTCCCTGAAGACCTTCTATATACCCTCCATTTGCTGGCTAGGGGAGACATCTACCAGCTACCTTATGATGATATAAAGACTGTGTTTAGAAACCATTCTAAGGGAGCCAAAAAAAGAGGTAGGGGAAGTCAACTTTAGCTAGTGCCCCCTTATCCAAAAAAGAATTTGCAAATCAGATGGAAGATTTCAAAAGCAAGATGAGATAGACCATTGCCATGCAAATGGATACCTTGCGAATCCAAAAGAAGCAAGAGGAAGCTGAGAGGGCTTTGGCCAACTTTTGTCCCAGATGCACTAGAAAGCATCCTAGGAACGAATGTCCATTTCAGTCCGTAGAAGTGTGTTTTTATGTGAAGAATACCATCCTACCAATCAGTGTCCATCCTTGCCTGGATTTAAAGCTATGTACTAAGGGGCTGAAGGAGCCACTGAACTAGTCAACTTCATGAACCAAAGGAGGCCACATGGACCCAAACCTTACCAGCAGGGAATGCAAGGGACATCCCAGACTTATTACAACCCCAATCAATCCACTCACATACCTTCTTTGGGTCCCCCTGCTCATCCTTCCTGGTCCACACCCCCTCCTTGGTCGTATCCATCTCAATACCATATTAAACCTACCACTCATTCATTTCATTGTCACATTTAGCCACAACCTTAGTGGAATGCACCTCATCAGGGGTGGAGCACCCAATACAACTCTCCTCCCACTCTTTTGCTTCCACCACCTGCTCAACCACAACCATTATGTCCTGCTCCTCAAAGATAACCCCAAATACCTGCTCAACCAAACCCAAACCTCAATAATAGACAAGCCCAGTAGGTATATACTGGAGAAAAAACATGCCCTACCTATGCTATGGAGATTCGAGAGATCAACCTACGATTTGGGAAGGTCCTCCCAGAAAGCCAACCTCATCCTAAGTAGGATGAAGAAGAGAAATAGGAAAGTGAACCAAAAGCCATTCCACGCTTTCCTAAGAGACTAAGTGGAACCACACAACCGACCCCAGAGGAAACTGAACTTCTAGGAGAACTGAAACAGTTATGTGTAAAAATACCCCTTCTCCAAGTCATAAAGGATGTGCCTATATACAACAAGATGATCAAGGAGAAGTGCTTCAAACAACCAGGTAGGCAAAGAAGAGATGCCCCAACTATCAATGTCATAGGACAACTATCCGATCTGATGTTGGGGTAGGTAATTTGTCCAAAACATCTAGACCCTGGAAGTCCAGTAGTCAATGTCCTCATTAATGGCACCATAATCCCCCATACCTTGATTAATATAGGGTTTGCCATTAATGTGATGACTAGGGACACTATGATCAAGCTCAACCTTCAGGATTTCCTAAGAAAGACCTCGACAGTACTGCAGTTAGCAGACCGCTAAACTGTTACCCCCGAGGGGATTGTGGAAGATGTCATGGTCTCTATTGATTCCTGGGAGTACCCCACCGATTTCTTGGTTCTCCAACCAAAGGCAAAGCTCACTGGGTATCCTCTCATCCTAGGAAGACCTTGGTTGGCTACTGCAGATGCCTACATCAGCTTCCGAGCTAGGAACATGACAATCAAGAATGGGCATATGTCCAAGCAGCTAGTCCTCTATCCTCCTACCCAACCTCTACTGGAACATGATTTTCCCCTCTAGTTGGAGGAGGAAGATGAGATTGAAGTCTATTCCGCACCACTGTGTACAATAGAGACTACCATGGCGGGTCCACAAACTGAGGATGATCTTATTGAAAACTTGATCTAGAATCCACCCCCTAGTGTGTTGCCATTAGAAGAGCTGGTGGAAGAAACTCAAGATAATCCAAAACTTGATCTCTGTGTGGTCGATCTGACCTCCCACCGAGTCAAGAACATGGAATTTGGCCCAAAAAAAAATTTGAAGATCAACTCATCCCTGTCCACCTCTCAGGAGAAATAACTGTGTCGCTTATTGAAGAATCACTTGGATGCTTTTGCTCGAAGTTATAAGGAGATGAAGGGAGTCCACCCTTCTGTCTGTACTCATCACATTTACATTAAGGAAGATTGTAAGCTAGTTAGTCAGCCTCAAAGGAGGATGTCTCCATCCCTTAAGGACATTGTCAAAAAAGAACTGCAAAAGTTGTTGGATGCGGGATTCATCTACCCCATCTTTGACAATGAATGGGTTTCTCCTTTGGTGCTAGTGCCAAAGAAAAATGAGAAGTGGAGAATCTATGTAGATTATCATGAACTAAACAAGGCCACCAAGAAGGACCATTTCCCTTTGCCTTTCATAGATCAAGTGTTAGATGGCCTGGAAGGGAAGAAGTTTTTCTCTTTCTTAGATGGGTTTAGCGGGTACAACCAGATCCAAATCAGCCTAGAAAACCAAGATATGACCACTTTCACTTGTCCATGGGGTACCTTTGCCTACCAGGTCCCTCCTTTTGGGTTGTGCAATGCTCCTACCACTTTCCAGAGAGTAGTACTGAGCATATTCGCTGAGCTAGTTCATGATTTAGTGGAAATCTATATGGATGACTTTACCCCTTATGGTTCCAAATTCCAAGAAGCATTGACTAACCTGAGGAAAGTTTTAGCCAAGTGTATTGAAATGAACCTGTCCCTCAGTTCTAATAAATTTCAATTCCTAATGACTGAAGGGACCATGCTAGGTCATACAATTTCTCAGCAAGGATTACAGGTGGATCCCAACAAGATTGCTATTATCCAAAGGATCCCACCTCCTCAAAAGGTAAGAGATGTTCGGAGTTTTCTAGGCTTAGTAGGGTATTATAGAAGATTCATTAAGGATTTTATCAAGCTAGCCTCTCCATTGTTTCGTCTTTTAGGGAAAGATGTTGAGTTTATATCGAATGACATCTGTCAGGAGGCTCTAGATGCCTTGAAATGTAAGTTGGTAACCACCCCAATCTTGAGAGGTCTAAATTGTGCCCTACCTTTCCACATTCACATAGATTCCTCGAACAAAGCAATATGAGTAGCCGTAGGACAAGTTGAAGAGAAGCTACCATATGCCATATATTTTGTCAGTAAAAACCTGTTCAAGGCAAAATTAAACTACACGATAACTTAAAAATATCTCCTTGCTGTAGTCCATTCCCTAAACAAGTTTAGACACTACATCACTGGTTGTCAAACATTCATACACACTAATCATGCGGAAATTAGGTATTTGATGAATAAACCAAATGTAAACACTCGTATCACTAGATGGTTACTTTTGTTGTAGCAATTTGATTTGACTATTGTTGATAAGCTAGGTAAGGAAAATGTTGTTGTTGATTTTCTGTCTAGACTAGAACTACCTATAGGTGAAGAAGGAACGATGGATGATCAAATGCCAGATGAACACTTATTTTCTATTTCATTATTCTCTCCATGGTTTGCTGATATCGCAAATTACTTGCTTTCAGCACAGTTTCAGTCACACTTGTCCTAAAAGGAGAAGAGCAAGATCGTGAGGAAAGCGCCCCATCCACTTGGATTGGGGGTAACCTGTTCAAACTTGGACCAGATCAGATTTTGAGGCAATGTGTCAGGGAAGAGGAATTCCTTGAAATACTCTTAACCTACCATGATGGACCTTGTGGGGGCCACTTTGCAGCAAAGAGGACTGCTTTCAAGATTTTACAGGTAGGTTACTATTGGCCCACTCTTCATCAATATGTCATGAGATACATCAGCCAATGTGACCGATGTCAAAGGATGGGGAAACCGACTCCAAGGGATGAGATACCCCTAGAACCTCAAGTGACTTTCGAGGCATTTGAGAAGTGGGGCATGGACTTTGTGGGTCCTATCAACCCTCCTTCAAAAGAGAAGTCTGACATCATTGTGTGCACGGACTACCTGACAAAGTGGGGAAAAAAAGGCAATCAAAGCAACAACCGAAGAAAAAGTAGCTGAGTTTTTAAGGGAAAATATGTTCTACGAGTTTGGATACCCAAGAGAGTTAGTTGTAGATCAAGGGAGTAAGCTTACCTCCAATTTAGTTGAAGACGTAATCACACACCACAAGATTAAGCACAGAACTTCCACCCCTTATCACCCACAAGCAAACAGACAGGTGGAAGTCATTACCAGAGCTTTGGAAGAGATTTTGACTGAGGTAGTGAGCAGAAACAAAAGGGATTGGGCAGACGAATTGGTTGATGCCACATGGGCCTATAACACTACTTGGAAAACCACCATAGGTTTCACATCCTATGAGCTGGTCTATGGGAAGAAGGCTTTGCTATCCATAGAATTTGAGTATAACACATTAAGGATGGTAACTCAGCTAGACCTAGATCTCAACCATGCACAGAGGGAGAGATTACTTTAGCTAAATTGATTAGATGAACGGAGAATGCAGGCCTTTCTCCACTTAGAGGTAATCCAACTTAAAAGAAAAATATGGCATGATTGACACCTCAAAGAGAAACAATTTTAGCCAGGAGGTCGAGCGCTACTGTATGATTCAAGGTATAAAGATTTCAAGGGTAAGATGAGAAAAAGATGGCGGGTACCATATATAGTAGAAAAATGCAATGAAAATGCTTCAGTCCTTACCCGGACCATTGATGAAGAAGAAGCCATCCCCATGCTGTTCAATGGGCATTGATTGAAGATCTAGAGGAAGCTCCTTTCTAGGCAGGAGTTCGTTGAAACTCTGGGTAAATCAGTGTTGGTAGTGAAGCAGGTCCCTGTCTCCACTCCACCCACACCCTGAGCAAAGAAAAAAAACAGGAAAAAAACAGAAAAAACAAAGAAAAAGAAAATGGAATAAAAGATCCCTAGGCAAAAAGCTCTTGGAGGCACCTAGGGCAAGCAGTGAGGGTGAAAACCTCTTGGAGGTGCCCCAGATATCTCAAAGAAAAAAAAAAAAGCTAACTTCTTTTGAATAAATTGCAGGTTGCAGGAAGGTCATTGCAGGAGGGTTGCACAAGAGGAAAAGACATGACAAGCTGAATGCACCATTCAAATTCCATCACCCCATCACTACTATCCTTTCCCAAGTTTTTGTCTCATTTGTTCTCAAATTCTACGTCCTATAGGAAACTCTATGTTTTCTACAGGAGGATCCTGTAGAAATTACTAGAAGGCCAAAATCCATTTTAAATAGAACATGCGGGTTGGAAATTCATCTAGCGACCCTGTGAACCTCTTTACGACCATTCCATCCCTATACATATACATCTCCACTCATTTTTGTCCCTACACAGCCACATACAGATATTCTATTTCTGTCATCCTCCAAGCACACAGCAAAAAGAAAAAATGACAAATAAAGGCAGCAGAAGTTTTATTCATCCCTAGCTGATATCCTCTAGTTGCGATTTCTTGTTACTTGACACCTTCTTCAATAGTTTTAGCCCTACTCACATATTAGCTTGAGTTTCAAGAGGATAAGCAGCTACAGGGAATCCTATAGGATTCTTGTAGCTGTTGATCCCTTTGAAAAACATACTCCAGAGACATGGTTAGTGCAGCAAGACGTATGAAGAGCAATGTTTGAATAGGAGATCATCGGGAAAACCCAAGGCCAAGCATGTAGAGCACAAGCATAAACAGCAATGGGGAAATGAAGTGCCAAAATCCGAAATACGCATAACACAACAACGACTGAGCAGGGAAATGCCTAAACATATTCCTCGATTGCATGAATAATATTTCAAAACTGCACGAACTGTGGGAATAGTAAATTACGTGGAATCAGTGGCTAGCTAACTGGCCACCCTTGTTCAGTTCACACACCTTCGTAGGATTCAGTTGAGCCACCTCCAAATTCAAACTACTAATTAGATACGTGGGCAGCACGTGCGACATGTCAACTCAGGAAAAAGGCATTTGAAACTGGTAGTGGTGGTGGTGGATAATGGGAGTCAGGGAGGTGATGACAGTTAGGTGCCATGAGGAACCATAATGAAACTACCGTCGGACCAATGGTCCAAATGGGGATAACGTAACCATCCAGCCACCTCATCTCCTCACCGCGAGTTAAGCCAACAGTTAAGTACAACACACTCCAAGCCTCCACCACTATTTTGGTTGATTTGCATGTTACGAAGCTCTCGATTGTAGTGTTCATCTACCACCTTCAGAGTAGCAAAGCAGTCATCCTCCACCAGTTTTCTTCCAGTTTTTTTCAAAACCCTCTTGCCTATCGCGCTCTATAGGAGCCCTGTTGCATTCTAGAAGAGCCAGAGAATTTCTACAGGAAAACTTCTACAAGAAAGGTAGAGAACAACGAGTAGAAGGAAAACCTAGGATTTTTATCAAAATTTGAGCTTGAAACAAGGTAGGCTTGGGAAACCTCCCTGCATAGGACTTATTTGTATAAGGTGGTGGATTGAAAACACAGAATTGGATTAAAAGAAAGGAGAATAAAGTTTAGAAGTTTGCCTACATATTTTCCCTGAGTTCTACATAGTTCTCTATTTTCTTCTCTACATTCAGATTTTGTCTTCTTCGTTTTCATATTCTGCTATAAAGAAAACACTTGCAATTATAGAAACCAACCTATGTGGGAAAGAATTGAATTTTCATATCTGTCTATTCTCTGAGAAAAACCTTCTGTTATTTATCCTCTGTTCTGTCAGAAAAATATTTTCTTTCCAAAAGCAGCAAATCAAATTTGGGGTAAGAGTAGTTTGAAACAAGGGGAATATTGCAATTTGGTGTTGTGAGAAGGAGCACACTAAAATTCCTCCTACAGTTCAAAGAAAAAAAAGCAAAACCCAGTTGTCCCTTTATCTCTGATTTTTTGAAATTGTTGTTTTTTCCTCACCTAAGAACTTTAGAAGCCACTCAACGCCATGCCAATAGGGTTTATCAGGAAGGAGCCTTTGAACTCCAACGAATTACATGAGCACCCTGAGGTAGTGGCCCTCTTTACCAGGGAAAATTGGATGATTTTCTTTGAAAGAATACATGGATATGATGATGAGGTAACTGAAGAATTTCTGATGGCCTTAATACCCCATTTAAAAACATATGCCACAGTCAGTTTTAGTGGTCTATCCCTAGAACTCACCCCTGATTTTATCAGTTGAATCACAGGCCTTCCACCTGGGCTCCATTGGAGCAAGGAGGAAAAAGAATTGGGACAACTGGCCAAGAAGACATTTTTTTAACCTGGTGAGTATCCTGTAGAGGATAAAAATAGGGTCAGAAGGACAAGCTTACCTCCTCCATGGAATGAAGTCAACTACCAAATAATGAAATATATCACTTGTGAAGGAAGGTTCAACATAATTTATGGTTATCACTTCAGGTTAGTACATGGATTGAGGTATGGGATGGACCTCCCTCGAGTTAAAAAACTGAGTCTCCCATATTTCCTCCTCCAGATTTTAATAGAATGTAATACCAAGCTTAATGCAAGAGTCCCAGACTAGATGACCCACCATAGACTCATCAAATTGTTGGTAGAAGATGCCTTACATACATATACCATTCCCGTAGCTTGGGACATTTTCAAAAATATGTCTAGAGATGATGAAATCAAAACTTTGACAAAGGATATTAGCTCATCTAGAAGTGAGAAGGAGGAAGATAAAGAGGAAATTGAGGAAGAAGTGCATGAGGAGAGACCACATATTCAAATATAGGAAGAGCAGGAAACAGAGGTGGAATAGGAAGAAGAAGAGAAACTGGAAACACTCACTGTAATACCTAAAGCAGAAAAGAAGACCACCCCAAAGATAGAGAAGAGGAAAAGAACAAAAAGTGAGAAGAAAAAGCCTAAGGAAGGCCAAAAGAGGACTACCATAACTAGGGCAGGAACCCGACAAGAAAAAGAGAATCCATTGCTAAATATCACAAACACAAGCAGAAATAGTAGGCATAGAAAAGACAGTAGAAGATGAAGGGGAACAATAGCAGGAAGAAACATCCCTTGAAAACTTGGCAAAAGAAGCAGCAGTTGTGCTGGCTGCATTGAGCAATCCAGCAAAACAAAAGGGAAAAAGAAAAAGAGAAGCAACCATGTATTTCAAGGCTAGAAGGAGCACCAGGAGAAAGGTGGTCAAGCCCCTACCACCATCAAAAGAACCTATAATAATTGAGGATGCACCTACTGAGAAAAAGGAGGAATCCCCCTTGAAAATATCTATCACTTATGAGAGAGGAAGTCCCAAAACTTCCACCTGGAAGGAAGGAATCAGACTGATGGACACGAACATAGTGTTATAGGAAGCTAAGGCCTCTCTATAGGAAATGCTGACCAAGCTAAAGGAGACTGAAAAATTGGAAGAGGAGGCAGTGAAATAGTAACAAGAGGAAGACAAGACTGAGGAGATACATGAACCAAGCCCTCACCCTAATTTGGGCTCATATCACAACTTGCTAGATGGTGGGAAGATCATCCCACAGAAATTCGCTATACCCCATTTCTTTGAATTAGAACAAAAAAGAATTAGAGCACACACCTGGATGAAAATTACTAAATCCAAGGGAGTTGCAGATATAGGAAACATGGAAGAACAACTGAAAAAATTAAGAAGGGAGTTGGCAATGGTGAGACACACTGAAAGCATTAAAAGAGCCCAGCTACATGAGGAAAATGCACTGCTAAAAATGTAGTTACAGCAATAGGAAACTCAAAGGGCAAACATAACACAGATTTCTGAAGAGCATCAACTATAGGAAGGTCCCCTAGTAGACAAGGAAGTAGCAGAAACATAACAGCAAGGGGGGGAGCCACAACCTAATGTGGAAATGATGATAAAGCAATAGCAAGAGAGGGAGTTTCAAGCAGCAACTGAAATAGTGATGCTAAAACAACAGTTGTAGGAAAGTGATGCAGGTGCATCTCACCCTTTTCTTAATTAAAGAAAAATCCAAGTGGAGCATGAAGACATGGACCAGCGGAGCTGAATAAAGGGAAAAAATAGAGAAAATATCCCTTAAAGCAGTTAAAGAAAAAAAATTGAAGAGAGAATGGATAAGACTAGATAGACTTCCTATTGTTAATAGCCATGCACGCTTTTTAGAGAGGTTTTGTGGAGAAAAATCGGAAAAGGATAGGATCGGTCCTTCATAAGACTTTTTATATAAATGTAATGCAATAGGGGTGTAATAGATATCTTATTTTGTGAAGAAAATTGTGAGTGGACAAGATGTAGCCGAGCATGAGTTCGTTTTAAGGCTGAAAGGCCTTAACTTTGTAATTGTTCTGTAAATATATAAAAGTGTGTTTATGTTCTGTGTTAATTGTATACGCTATGTGTTTTATAAATGAGTTAAAACTTGTGTTCTGTAAATAAAATGGTTTTGCAGGCACTCGGCGGCGGCTCCATGAATGTTCAAATGGGAGCAAGACAGACTATAACTATGAATTAATGAAAAGGCTTCCCAAAGATTGAGTGGGCCCATAACCCACAGGTCCACGATCAAGATTTTTAAAGAATTTGGGATTTTGGGCAACCCCCAAGATCTCATTTTCATCAGGTGGTATCAGAGCAGGGAAAGGATTCCTGAGAGAAGAAAGATGAATGAGAGAAGAAGCAGAAACAGGTAAAGTTGTGTTAAAGATGGAGAGTTTATGGTTTTGCTATTGTGGAGATGGCGGCAGCGGAAGGTGAGAAGATTTGCAACAACCTAGAGAAGGATGCAAAAGACCGAGTGCTGAGGGCTTGGTGAGGTATCATGTAACAGAGGAGGCTATTACTGTAGAGGTTAGTTGCATCTCACAGAGTTTAGTGAAAGAATGCAGTGGATAAAATTGATATTATGAAGACCAGAAGCATATGACCAGGAGGTCATAAATTTTTTTGCCTCGAGAGTCTGATGCAGGTGCATCTCACCCTTCTCTTAATTAAAGAAAAATCCAAGTGGAGCATGAAGACGTGGACCGGCGGAGCTGAATAAGGGGAAAAAAAGAGAAAATCTCCCTTAAAGCAGTTAAAGAAAAAAAATTAAAGAGAGAATGGATAAGATTAGATAGACTTCCTATTATTAATAGCCATGCACGCTTTTTGGACAGTTTTTGTGGAGAAAAATCAGAAGAGGATAGGATCGGTCCTTCATAAGACTTTTTATATAAATGTAATGCAATAGGGGTGTAATAGATATCTTATTTTGTGAAGAAAATTGTGAGTGGGCAAGATGTAGCTGAGCATGAGTTCGTTTTAAGGCTGAAAGGCCTTAACTTCGTAATTGTTCCGTAAATATATAAAAGTGTGTTTATGTTCTGTGTTAATTGTATACGCTATGTGTTTTATAAATGAGTCAAAACTTGTGTTCTGTAAATAAAATGGTGTTGCAGGCACTTGGCGACGGCTGCATTAATGTTCAAATGGGAGCAAGACAGACTATAACTATGAATTAATTAAAAGGCTTCCCAAAGATTGAGTGGGCCCATAACCCACAGGTCCACGATCAAGATTTTTAAAGAATTTGGGATTTTGGGCAACCCCCAAGATCTCATTTTCATCAAATTACAGGTGTTCAAGCATTGTTGTGTTGTTACAAAACACTTTGTTTCTGTTCAGAACTCTTGCTGTAAACACTCTGCTTTTGTTCAAAACGCTGTTGTAAACACTTTGTTTCTTCCTTGAAACATTTTTCACACCTGTCTGTAAATTTCATTCATATACTCACGCTGCTGCGTACATAAAAAAAACTTCTCCACTGCTCTGCATTACAGAGAGAACTCTATCTCTGTTAAAAAAGAACTTACGCACACTGCTGTGTTTTTTTACATTACAAATTCAACTGAAAACAGAAAACAAAACTTAACATATTTTATGTGCCGTAAGAACAAGACTGCATACGTGAATTAAAAACAAATTAAAATCCTACCTACACAGCAATTAATTACCATCATTTCGTGGGAGTACGCCATAAATTGTTGTGTAATCGCTGATTTAGAAAAGGACTGGGGCTGCGCCTATTTACTGGCAAAATCATCATCGTGAGAGACCACCATTCCGTAATAAATTGTTGATTCAGGAAAGGACTGGAGCTGCGGATGTTTACTGGCAAAATCATCAATGTAGAGGTATGGCAGTTTATTTCAACAGTACAGGGGTATGGCAGTTTATTTCAACAATACAGGGGTATGGCAAAGGACAACCCCTGCAGTTGAAAATAATATTTCAACACTCCCCTTTAGTTTCAACTGCTGGGTTATCAGTCTTACCCAAACACTTCCTCACATAGAAGGATTCACCAACTGCTTGTGATGCAGTTCTACAAACAACAAAATAGTATTCCTCTTAATAGAGGGATTAACCTGAAACTGTGCTTAAGAGCACCTTCCTCATGACAGAGGGATTCACCATAACAATGTGCTGAAGAAAACCTTCCTCTTGACAGAGGGATTCACCTGTGACTATGCTGAAAAGCATCATCCTCTTGATAGAGAGATTTACCATGACACTGTGCTGAAAAGCACCTTCCTCTTTAACAGAGGGATTCACTAAGAACTTCACTTCCTCTAACAGAGGGATTACTTTCAAACACTGCTTTAGATGCAGTTTCAAAACAAAAAATTCATTGCACTGTTGTGCATAATCATTACATTGTTCTTTTATGCTGCTGCATATTCTCTGTTGCACTGTTGTGCCATCTTCTTTGTTGCGTCTACCCCACACTGCTGTGTCTACACTTGCTGTTGTGTCGCCGCACTTCACTTACATTTCTTTGCAAACTCTGCATTGTTGTGCATTCTTCAAAGACAGAATACTCTTTCTTTTCTGGAACAATTACTCTGTCCCACCTTACAAATTTACACTGCTGTGTGTAAACATTTCTTACATTCACTGTTGTTGCATATGTTGCATTTCAATTCAATGAACAATACATTCACTATACTTACATTTATTGTTGTAAAGGAAAATTTTCTTTTACATCTGCTGTTGTCCATTACTTTTCATTTCTTCAACAAAAACTTCAAGCTGCTGCATTTTCTTATTTGCATTGCTGTGTAAAAACACATTTCTTCACTCTCTCTTAGTTCTGGTTTCATTTTCTTCGCACTACTGTGCTTCTCCTTCTTGCCATCACGTTGCTGCCTTTTCTTATGCACTGGTGTCCATACCCATAACCATAGACTCTGTCATCCCTGGGTTTTTATTTGCTGCTTCGTTGCCTCTACAATCTGCACTGTGGTTGCCTTTTGTTTCATCCTACTGCTGTGTGCCCATACACTAACTCTTTACTCTCCATTACTTGCACATAGAGAGAAATCATTCTCACGTTGTTTTGCGTTGCATTCTCCACACAAAAAAAAAAAATAACACGGGCTGCTCCCTTTTCTTTTTACACCCTTGCTTCACACAATCTTAGTCTTCATTCGTTTTTTTTTACATAATGCACTCCTGTGCAGTTCCTTTCATTTTTCTGCTGTCACAAATTATCATTCACCCATGTGCATTAAAAATCTGTTGTCCCTATTTCTCTTTATGCATTTCTTTGCATGCTGCATTGCATATGAAGAAAAACATTACATTTTTTTTACTGCTGTGTATTGTACTCATTCTGTTGTGAGTATGTTCTCTCACATTACATAGAAGGAATCTACCTTCCATTGCTATGCATTTCAATGCATGTGCTCCATAACAAAAAATTCAAAAACTGTTGTTTTATGTTCTATCTTCCCACTGCTGTGAGGGTCTCCATGCTTTGCATACTTTTCTTATTGTGCTGCTGCAC
>APFE030218786.1:22765-53649 GCA_000404065.3 Pinus taeda | reverse complement strand
TTACTAGCCTTTTAAATAGTTTTTTATCACTTCTTAACCTGCTATAGAAAGCACAAATGGAAACAAACTACTAAATCATCAAACGCAACCTATTCTTAACCATAAGGAAAATACATCTAAGAGGAAATTGATATACAAACTGAAGTAAAGCATAAAAATACAAGTAAAGAGAAGCTTGGCTACTTGGATTGGGCCCTAACCCAAGAGCTTTAGCCCTCTAAGGTAACTCAGTGCAAGCTCAAAAAGGGTTCCATCTTCATTATCAAAACAATAGCAATATTACATGAAACTATCAAAAAATAATAAGCTCAAAATTTGAGCAGAGTTTAAAATATGACCCTATTGAGGCCCTAGGCCTTTCTACTTATACATCTGAAGCTATCAAAAAATTCCTTAAAATTAGGGGGGCTTGGCTCCCAAAACTCGAGATAACTCTCAATCATCTTCCACTTGCTCGACTTCCTTCTAGTGCATGATTCAGCTGCTTGTACTCCAAGCTGAATGAAGGGGAATTCGAAGTGAGGAGCAATAAATGAGGGGGATTCCCTCCTATAAGTCCTCTCCTCTGTCTACTTCGAGTTATTTCTATAGTTTGGCCACTAGATCCTTGACTTTGACCTCTAAATCCATCAATAATCTGCATTAAATACATGTTAGACGACATGACATAATAACTAACTCAACTCACCCTATAATCATAAATATAATCAGAAAATCATACAATAGGCTAAGAGAATGGTTGATTTGACTAGGTTAGGAGGTAAAATGAGCCCATATAATTACCCATTTATGAGGCTCATCATCACCCCCTACTGAAGGTGTTTCTCACACTCTGAGCAACCTAATCAATATCTTCATCTTTTATGGCCTTGGTGGCCTCCCTAGCATTCCAAGCTTCTGATGTGGTCTACTCATGTTTTGCATAAAATCCTATTGTTCTGTCTATGTCCTTCCACTATTCCTTCTCTTCTTCTTATCTTCTGCCTTCCAGCATGCCTTATAGGAGTGGAGGACTCAGTTTCAAGCCAATCCAATTGGCATTCAGCCTTTGCAAGGAGTGCTTGTACATTGGCACTCTTTTCAATGCCTCCCTCAGCCTCATTGGGGAATGGTATTCTTTATTCTGCAAACTGTGGGGTAGGTTGTTCCATCTTCTCATGCATGCATGCACATAGTCATCCCCAAGTAGCCTTTACATATATTCAAAGTGTGCAATGGCTTGTGCCTAATTGGCTAGATATTTAGGGGCAATCTGAGGCTCATTGGAAAGAAGGTTGTGTGTGCTGATGAGTGCCATATAATCTAATGGCTCAGCTCTTACCATTAATGGTTCATTCTGCTCTTTTATCAACAATATTTTCATTTCTGCTACTCTCAATTCTTCAAGGTTCATCCATGAGGCCATGGCCATTAATTGTAGATCCCCTAGCTTGGTATTGGGGTCCCACACATTCATGTCTGTGAGGGCCATGTTGTGTAGGTAGAAATCTGCCATATTTTCTTTATCCTCTGAGATGCTTTGGTCACACAAATCCATGAACTTCGTGTAGTCTTGGAAAAGCATGGTGCCTCTTTGTGCCAAAGTTTTTATTTGGAATTGGAGCCATTGATCCTTCAGATAGAGGCCATAAGACTTGGCTGGTGTTCTACATTGTAATGCTTCCATGGATAAGCTGGCCATGTATGCCAAATCATTCTCTTTCTCCTGTGGATGCCTCCTTAGCTTTTCATTCTCATTCTCAAGGTGGGTTCGTGTGATCGCTTCTCTATGTCTGGGAGCACTCAATTCTCTGCCCATTTCCCTAAGTTTGTTTTCCATGTGACCAATATCCTCAACTCCTTTGGACTTGGCTATCTACATCCGCCTATGTGTTCTCACTCTCTCTTTCTCCAATTCAAAAAATAGTGGAATTGAAAATTTCTATGGGATTATCTTGCCTCCCTCAAGTGGATTGTAATAGGAGGTGATACTAGGCTGGGGGTCAAGTTATTGTAGCTCTTGTGCTTCCTCTTTCATCTCTGGCTATCCTCCTACCTTTTTCTCAAGCTTTTGGGTCTCCTGTAGTTGGGACAATGTCTCCTGTAGGACTGTTTCAACTTCCTATAGGTCTGGTTTGGGGTCTTATGGAACTGCTTTTCCCTTCCATGTAGAAGATCTTAGAATATCCCTTTCATAGGTTGTGGGTGTCTTGGAACGATATTCTTTCACCTTGGCAGATTGTGAATCTTCAAAGGTAATGGGAATCTTTGAGGAGGGTTGAGGTTTTCTTGTTTTAATTCTTGTGATCTTCCTTGCCCTGAAATACATGGAGGTTTTTCTTTTCCTCTTCTACTTTGGCTTGACTGGTGTATTGACGGAATTGAGGGCAGTTGCTGCTTCTCTTTCCAAAGTTTCAGGGTATTCTTCTCCTTGCTCTCTCCCTGCCTCCTTTTCTCTCTCTTCTGTCTCTTCAAGTTTTCCCTCCTCTGTTTCTTTCTTTTCCTCCTTCCTTTCTTGCTCTACTATGTCACCACTGGCTTCATCTTCTCCTCCTTGCTATTCTTCCTCCTCACTGATTACAGGACTGACATCATAGGTTAATGCCCTTATTTCATCCTCAGCTGTCATATTTAAGAAAAATTGCCAAGCTATAGGGAGTGTAAGTGTATGGAGGGATTCTTCTACTAGGATTTTCATTAGGCCATGGTGAGCTAGCCACTGTGAATTTCCTACTTGTATCTTAGTGCTGGAGTCAATGAGGGACTGAAGGAGAAAGTAAGGGATACTGAGCTTTTGATGTGTTGGGGTATCCATGCCATATCTCACGTCATGGAGGATTTTGAAATGATATCTGTAAACAATGTTGTGCCTCCCCTCACAGGAAATGTATTTTATTATTTGGTAGCTAACCTCCTCCCAAGGATATCGTATACTAGCCCTCCTAATTCCATTTTTGTCTTCAACATGTGTTTCATTATCTTGAAAAAATTTCTTCTTAGTAGCCTGGCCAATTGGTTTCTCATCTTTATTCCAAGGCATCCCAAGAGGAAGGGTAGTGACCCTAGTGATGAATTCAAGGGTTATTTCAATGGAGAGGCTTCTAATGGTTATAGTAGCATGAGTTCTTATGTGAGAGACTAGAGAGAGAGAAAATTCTTGGGCAATTTCATCATCAAACCCTCTAAATTTATCAAAGAAATTCAACCAGTTTTCCCTTGTGAATATGTCCACTACTTGAGGATGTGCATGGAGCCTAGTGGAGTTAGTGGGTTCCTTTCTCATAAACCCCCTTGTCATGTTGCCTCTACTTCTTTGGAAAACCAATATGAAGGTTGAGACAACGAATTCCTAGTGAAATAGAAAAACATAGGAGATTGTATTTAAAACAAAAAACTGAAATTCCTTTTATGTATTTATACGCTCCTAAAGACTTATTTCATCCTCAAATTGAGATTAATTCTTTCTCATTTCAATATTTAACAGAGGGAATTCATGAACCCTACCTCTTTAGACTTAAATGCATGCCAAAAATGGTGTTTTCTTCCTTCAAAATGACTCACTGCCCCTCCTGTAGCAGCTCGTTGTCCCTCGTGTAGATTTCCTGTAGGTGCTCCTGTATATTTCCTATAGGTTCTCCTGTAGAAAATGCTGAGAGCACGAATATGGAGGAAATCAATGGAGGATGGTGGTTACGAGGCCATGGGGGCACAAGAATACTACTGTGTGGTTGAGTTACGAGGAAGAAACAAAGAAAAGGTGGTGAGAATGCTCGGGAAAGATACAAAATCCCAGAAATATCAGACAAGTCACCAATCCATATCAACAAACACATGAACATGATTGATAAAAACCATGCCACTTGGAATGTCATGAAATATAACATGTAACATTCCATATCATTAATAACATTCTTTATATATTAATATTTTCATCTACACACATAATATAAATTTATAAAAATTAAGGAAAGAGATCCCCAAGAAAAATAATATCTAACATTTGGGCATCTAGGTAACTAAAATAATGGTAATATAGGTTTCCTCTAGAAATGGATACATGGCATTATTCTATTGTATCTGAATGATTAGAATTAGAAATATTTAAACTTGGTTTGGATATGGATGACCCTTATATGGATGTATTTGGAATATTCATACAACGTCCATATGATCCATATTGTGATTGCTTAAGTTTGATGTGCATCTAGATAACCCTTATCTTCTCGCATATGAAACAATTGATATAATAAATTTTCAATTAGGTTTGGATACATTATAAAGGATATTCCCTCATCAATTTAATCACTCTACAATGATGAACTAGAATTCCGATGGATTAAATCAATAACGAAAAACCATTGAAATGAATTATGAAAACCTTACAACACTGTCATATATGATTAACACAATGAAAAGGAAATCTTTATAAACAATTTTAAAATCAAAACTAAATGAATAAGATAATTAAATATAGAAAATATATAGTGAAGAATGGGTAAGACGAAATTTCTTTGTAGGGGTTAGGGTTTATTCTACAAAATTTCTAAATCTTACGTAAATGGCTTGTAGTTTTTAGTTCAGGTCTTTGATTTATTTTCTAGAGCTATCTTTTGAGTCAACCACTAGTGGTTCTATGTATGACGGAAAAAGTGGGGGATAGGAGAGATACCATTTTACAAAGCTATAGTTATTAGGGATAGACCAAGGAATCTCAATGGAGTCAAGACAAGTTATGGAAAAGGAGTAGGGCTGGAAAACAAAGTGTTGGGATCCTAATGGAAAACAAGGTTGAAAGGGAAATGTTTACCAGGGGTTTAATATAAGCCAATAATTTTTATTCCAAGGGATAATATTGAAATATATCAACATTATATGAAGGACCATGCTTTTATATGTAAGTTTAATGGAATATAGCTATCATAAAGGGGATCCGGTCTGATGGAACCACAACAAATGGAATATGAAAGGGGAGATTGATTTGAAGTTAGGAGATCAGTTCGTTTTTATGGTAATCCTCACCAATTTGGAGGAATAGACTAGAATCTTCAATAATGACCCTTACTTATTCAATAACACAGGGCTTTATATGTGATTTAGGGAAGAATGATTCAACCTATACCAGGAAATGTTTATAGTTAAACTAGACTGGGTATGCCTATTTTCTTTACCCATTGATTTATGGGATCCAAAGATCCTAGAGGGTATTGGGAACTCAATTTTTACATTTTGAAAGTATCAGATACCGCTAAGAGAGGCCACTATACTTGATATGCAAGAATACATGTTTATATGAACATTACATAACCCCTCCAAAACTCCATTGAACTGGGGTATAATTATGAAGTTTGGATTAACCATTGGATTATGAACATGTACCCTTTAGGTGTAGAAGATGCCACAAATATGGTTATTTTTATAGATTGTCCTCTAACAAAAGAACAGATGAAGCAAACAATGCATAAGAAGACACAAGCCAAAGAAGATGAAAATGGTTTTAAGAAGGTTAGTGGTAAACACAAATATCCCAAAAAACCATTTGGCCTCTCTAGTGGAAAGGATCAGTTGACATCTAATATATTTTTTGTGCTCTCCAAAGAGGGGGAGCCACAAAAATATTAGGAAACTCTAATGTAGTTTGATCCTTGGAGCAATCTGCTAAATCCAAGGCCAAAGCTAAAACACAAGGCCCAAGAAGATCCACAACAAATTATAGAGCAATCACTGCAATAAGAACACAAGAAGATGGAGATGAAAAAATATCTAGAGGGGCTCTGTAATGAGGGGAAAATATTGACAAAATTCCTATTAGAATGGCAACATATGGATTTCAGGTTCATCCTAGATACCTAGAAGCAAACACACTAGGAAATTTCAAAAAGACTACAATCACAAGGTCAAACCAAAAGAGTAAAGGATTTGTAGTCAAGGATGGGCACAAATCGTCCATTTGAAGCCAACCGAGCAAAAGTGCCTATGCCAAAAACTAATAAAAAATGTGGTAGGGGACCCATTCAGGAGTTGACTCGGACAATAGGGGAATATTAGGTGAATACAAGTTAAGTAGTCTCATTTACAGAGTCCTTCTCCAGCCTTAAAAAAATTCTCAATTGAATACTATCAATTGGAACATAAGGGCCTCAACACTCAAGGAAAATAAATATGCTTGAAAGACACATTTAAAAAGGATATGCCAAAAATATTGATATTACAGGGAACCAATGTATTTAGGGATAGGGTTAGGTTGATAGTTAGTAAAAATGGTAATAGATTTGACACAATGGTTATAGATATGAAGTGTAGTATAGGGGGCTTGGTAATAATATGGATCTACATGAATATATCCTTTCGATATTGGATATATTTTCCAAAAGTTCTTTTAAGAAGATTCAAATACAGGGATACAAGAGGTCGTGGCCTTGATAGTAGTTTATGGTCCCCACATACTTGCAAATGAAGGAATTTTTAGATAACCTTCATGCAATTAAATAGATCCATCAAGATGAAATATGGATCACAGGAGGATACTTCAACTTGATAAATTATTTGGATGAAAAGAATGGGGCAATTGCAGGCTAGATCTGGAAGTAAAGATATTTAATGGTTTCATTAGTGATATAAAAGTATAAATATATATATGATCAATGGAATAAATACATGGAATAACAATAGAGTGGGAAAACATCAAATTGCAAGTTGTTTGGATTAGTTCTTAGTGATTGAGGAGTTGTTATGAAAATAATTTTTCATAAAATCATTGATTCTCCCATGCTTAGGATTAGATCGCTAGCTAGTAAGGTTGGAACTAGACTTGAATATTACTTGAAGGAAACGCCCTTTTTTCTTTGAAAGCTTCTTCTTGTGGGATTCAAATTTCCAAAACAAAGAATTTTTTTTTGAGAGGATATTGAAACTCATAACTGAAACATGATGCATACATTTCAAATTAAATTCAAAGAATTAAATAAACATATCAAGGATTAGAACAGAGTAGTTCAAAAATATAATGGAAAGAAACTAGGCATTAGAGGAAAATAACAAAAATATCTAACAACAAATCATTACTAAGGGAAGATCAGATGATCTTATCTAGAAAGTGGGCTAGATGATTAATAGACTTGAAGAACATAGGAAGCAAGTGGAAACCCTTTGGCACCATAAGTATAGAGTCCAATGGTTGAGAGAAGGAGAGTAAAGTACAATTTTTTTCCAGAAAACCATTGTCAAACACTACCAAGATACTAGAATATTCTCCCTAAAATACAAGGATGAACAAATACTACTACAACATGAGGACATGGAGTGAGAGCTTCTGGATTATTACCAAAATTTTCTCACCAAGCTGACTCAAGAAAAAAATTAAGCCATAAAATGCATCACAAATCATATCATGTTCCTCATGAATTAATATCAAAATGAAGTTGTTATGCTAGAGATCACATACTCTAAGGTAGAAGAACTGCCCATGGTAATACCAAGGAATAAATCCCCCATACTAGACACATTCACTACAAAATTATTTTAGGCCTGTTGGAAATTCATCAAACAAATGTTTCACACCCTAGGTGAAGAATCTCAGCAAACTCAAAAGCTATGGTCCAATTTAAACTCAATGTTTATTACCTTGATTCAGAAACGTGGAAAGTCTGAAGGTCCTAGTGGTTTCAACCCAATCACCCTTTGTAACATAATATATAAGATCAAAACATCTGTCATTTTCATATGCCTAAAACCATTGCAGCATAAGTTAATCTCCCATGAGAAGATACGATTTGTACATGGAAAGAAAATTTTGCATGAAATTGTAACAACATGTGAATTCATCCACTCTAGTTTAGATCTCCTAGAGTGTTGATTAAGCTAGATTTATCTAAGGTCTCAGATAGGTTGAATTGGGACTATCCCATAGGGTCCTCACTACTTTTGGTTTTTCCTTGGTGGAACTCTTGGATTCATGTGATGATATTGACTCCATTCTACTCCAGTTTTCTTTATGGTTCTTCTTCTGTAGATTTTAATACTACCTGTGGTCTATGCTAGGGTGATCCTATATCTCCATTTCACTTCATTTTGGAAATAAAAGGTCTTCATTGTTATTTGAAATCCACATCCATGTAAGAGACTCTTAAATGATTATGATCATGTGGGTAGGATCTACCCATTACCCATCAATAATCTATTGATGTCATATTGGTGTTCTATAAAATATCTCTTAATGAAGTTAGAGAGTTAAAGTCCATCCTTAAATATTTTATGGAGGCATTTGGAACCCATATTAATAGCGAAACATCTAATCAATTTTTCTTCAATACAAATCTTGTTGTTCAATCCAACTTGGCTTGAATTCTTAGATTTCAATTAGGACATATCTTGATGAAATATTAAGGCTTTCCTTAGTGATGAATTCTCTTAAAATGAGCTACTGGTAAGAGATTATTCAAAATATTTCATTAGAACTAGAGGTATGGGACTTTAGATCTCTAAATTCAGTTGGACACCTCCCAATATGGACCAATGGGATGCATAAGATTATGAACTCCAAACTTAGAAAATCCCTTTAGATAATAATACAAACACTCTATGTTGGGTATATCAAATGTCGTGGATTTTCTTCTTAAAGGTAGCCTATTCATTATTAGCGTAATGTCACATGCTGAATCATGAACCTCTACAGAGGAAGATCTCGAAATTCGATTACGGCCAAAGGTAACATAGTTTATGTGGTTGATGGGTCATAAGAGGATATTAACATGGGATCTGATTAAATGTCCTGGGGTTCATATCCCATTATTTTTCATTATGTATGGTTGACATGAAGAAACAATGAACATCTCCTTGAATAATTGTCAGCTCTCTGATTCCATATGGAAAAGACTCTAAGATCCTTTTGGATAATCATATAAATATCACAATAGCACCTTGGAGACAATGGAATTATGGATACATTATGTGATACAATGCTTGGTAGTTAATCGGGCCTGGGTTTTGTGTTGAGAATGCAACAAGATGATGGATCTTAATGGAAAGAAGTCGCCTTCACTAAGTGGGCCCGCAGGCTATTTTTGGCACAAGTCTATTTTTAGACTATGTATATTTTTAGACATATGGATCATGGCCTATGAGTTGCAAGATGCTATTTTTGGATGATTGTTCAAGTTGGTAAAAATAGATGGACCTCTATTTTTAGACATATGGGTGGAGTCTATTTTTAGACTGCCAGGCTAAAAATAGAACAGTCGAATATTGTTAGCTCTTAATAATATTTGAACTATAAACATTATCTTATTCTCTTGGAGCACTTCAGTTCGAGCTATGGATGTGGCACATGCAACTGCTAGAAGGAAATACATGTTTCTTATGGGTTACTTGAGCTATTGCATGGAGGACTTCAGTTAGGACTTCAGTGATTGAGTCCTGTGGAGTTGGATCTGGAGTTGATGGAGTTGTGTTCAGTTTGACTTAGTTGAACTAGTGTTAGTTAGTCTAACTGGAAAATAGACTAATGTTGAGTGATGTGAATTAGTTATTAATTAATTCACTAATTATTAACTCATAAATCAACTAAAGAATACATCAGTTAACTCAGTGCATGGACAATTCAGTGGAGACAAGTGTTAGAGGTGAGTGAAAGGGCAAGACAGCTATTAGTTGTGACTATATTTGTGTATGAGATTTGCATAATCAATGGATTGAGTATTGCCAATGAGGATTGTGTGGTATATCCAAGGTAAATACGAATTTGGATCATTCATTCATCAATATTCTCATGCAGGATTGCGTAGTGGAGGCAGACAAGCAGCGGAGGAGATTTGAGTGAGTGATTGATTCAGATCTGAGCTAGTTTGTGTGTAACAGGTGGAGATAGTACTGAGTACTTGTGAGGCGTATTGTACTATGTATTGTTACATGTTCTCAATCAATATAATATACAGATAGTTGGGGGTTTTCAGCTTTATGCTTTCCCCGAGTACATACTGTGTTGATATGTGTGATTGATGCTTCAATGTGCACATGTGAATGTTTCTTAATACTGCTAAATTGATGATCAATGTAGAGGAGGTTATGTATTATGCATGATTCCACAAATAGTGTATAATCAAGATAATATCTATGAATAAGTGTCATATTATTCAAAATTTCTACATTTTGGCAGTGGGCTTCATGTTGTGGGACATTTGGAAAGAGTTGAATATACACATATTCAAGGATGAGTTGAAGTTTATTGACATAATATGAATCATGATCAAACACAACATCAAAGATGCCATTTTGTCAAAAACATGGAATCATGAGAATTGGAAGACCCAACCCCAGGAAGCCTTCATTATGTTTGAGTTGGAACTATCCCCTGATATGATCTCCCCAACCTGTTGGAAGAAACCCCTTGCTTTGACTTTTTCTTCTTTGGTGTTTTCACACCTTATAAGGGCTTTGTAGAGTTAAAATTCAATGTGGCATCCAAAGGTAATCTAGGACTTGTAGGCCTTATAGGAATCATCAAGGACTCAAAGCACCAAGTTATCAATATTTATGCACATTGTGGGATGGACATTAATAATGAGGTTGAATTTTCTGCATTAGAGTGTCGTCTTAAATTATCCCTCTATGTGGGGTTTATGAAAATACATATTGATGAGGACTCACAACTGGGTATCCACACTGCTAAGAAGTGAATCCAAGGAATTCCAGTTGAAAAAATCACAAAGAGATAAAGAATCATTAACTTGACCCATATAATTTTAAAACTACTCCAATCATTTAACTATTTTTTCTTATCCCACACTCGTGGAAGTAGAAATTGAGCACCTGATTTCTTTGCCTATTGGGGCTACACACACCAGTGGAGGAGACTTGATAGTGGGTGGCCCTTGGCTCTAAAAATGGATGACCTCAAAAAATTATTTTCCATATTGAAAGTTGTCTGAATGCAAAGTGAAATGCCAGATGAAGATCAAAACTACTCAATGGGGGTACGACATGACAATGGTGGTGGTATAGGCAATGGTTTCTACTACTCTAGAAAATTCCATTATGTTGAGAATTAAGTATGGGGGGTTTTGTGGGAACCTCCATGCATGTAATTTCATGTGGTCTAAATTGATCTAGAAACTTCCTAGGTAGGATAAATTCTACTATTTAGGGACATGGCCAAATTTTTTGTGGACTGCTAGTTTGGGCATTACTCAGCCCCTTTTCTCTAATGGTAGAACAATGGTTTAACCCTAAAACCTCGAAGTGGTAGGCTAGGTGGAGTGTCTATTCTAGAGAAAGAATGGTATCAACAAGAAGGAAGATATACCTTATGGAATAGGGACATCAGTTTAGGGGGAAAATGAGGTTTTCTAGTTTTGTTTCATCATCAAGGGATCATAGTTATTCAGAATTCACCTACAATCATTAAGTAAGGAATCTAGTCGTGGGCACTCAAGTGAAATATGGATTTGAAATTCAAGTTTTATTTTATTCTATTTTTCTAGTTTTACTGTAGGATTATTTTGCAGTGGGATGATTATTATTTTGGTCTTAACTATAAATCTCCCAACTCAAATCATGAGTCGAGAGCTTTGTAGTGATTTATTCATTGTTCTTCAATTCATGATAATGAATTTTCTTTCATTGAGATAGATCCCTGTCGGCTAGCCATCATGCAGAGGTAGCATATGAGGATTCAGATATGTAGGGGATATGGTTAAGGCCCTCAAGGCTGGAACAGAGACCACAAACATGCTCAAGAGACTACATACTATTTCCATTCAACCATCCTTGAAGACATTTGTAATGAGATGTAAAATTGAGAAGCAATGACATCTATAGACTGACATGTAATGTTTGACTTATAAATTTTGGAGGAATTTGGGCAATTGATGATGGATCCTGGTCACACTAGGGGCCACAAGAAACAATATCTCTACAAATTATTCTTGTATTATAAAATAAAAAACCCTGATGGGTAGAATACTGATGGAGAGGCAAGTAGATCAATATAGTACCTTTGTACACGTTTTTGATGTGAAACGTGAGCAATGAAACATGTGATTCCATATGGAAAGGAAGGATGCTCGACTAGCCTAGATTGAGTGTCACATTCCCAGTATTGCCAAATCATTCACTCCTCCATCCTCTAGTGCTCAGGATCATGCACCAGTAAAATCTTCTGATTGAATGTGGTTAGATGGCTTCTGTTACTTTCTTTTGTTATGATATGCTCATAGAATCTTTGTTGATGTTGAAATTGCAATCCTTATAGTTTTGGTCTTGCTACTCTATTGATATATGGTAAAAAATACCCAGTTTCCCATTGGGTAGGTTGAGACCATCTTTTCGAATGATGAATTCCAGTAAATTGGTGAAATATGTAATGATGTTTTGGTTGTTGTGAGGTAATAAAATCTAGCTTACAAAAATATATATAGAAAATAGGGAAAATTTAGAATGGTCCCCATTACTTTATAAATAATTAATATAATAATTGGAGGTTATTATACATGCTACAATAGTTCACTTGGGATACTAAAGAGCATCATCATAGACAAATAAGTTAGATTTCTTAGTGAATTTTAATGTACACTTTGGGATGAGATGAACAAAAATTTAAGGATACATATAGTTTTCCACCGACAAATGGATGGGTAGATGGAATTAGTGAAAAAGACATTGGTATATCCTTTGAGGCTTATAATCATAAGCATCCAATTACCTAGCGGGACAAGAATTTGATCTATATTCTTCACTCTTATAATAGAGTATTCCACACTTCCACCAATGAATCTTCTTTTTAAACTTGTTTTGAATAAATTCCACCTTCAACTTTGGATGTTTTATATATATAGCATGGAGAAGTGAGGGAATAAACCACAAGAGAAGTTTCAAGGGATGAACTAATCATTTAAAATACTAGATAGTTCCTTCCACATGCATAGAAGACACCAAAGGAGTGATGGGAAAGGTAAAAAGCCTAACATGATAAATTGAGTCTAGTTACTTAAATAAGAAAATACTACAAGATCATGGTAATAATATAAATACTTTATGGTATGGTCATTTCTAGGCATTGGAAAAGATAAATAATAATACCTATAAACCCACTCTACCTCCATATATGTATATTTACTCAAATGGATGTGGAAAATTAGAGAATCTATGAGCCTTCCATGTTAGATCAAGAATGGAATGTGATTCTTCCTATCATAGGATAATTGCCACCAAAAAATTAGGAAGTGTTACGAGAGGATATAATTTTGCAAAGGAAGGCCTAAGAACTATATATAGGAAAAGATAATTCTAGCAAGTTGGGTTAAGAAGAAAACTTATAGAAAAGGCCAAATGGTGCTCCACGGAGAAGGTATAGAAAAAATTTCCTTGTCTCTTTTAATAAAATATTTTTTGGATGAAATTCCTCTCAAGAGGAGTTATTATCTAAAATAGATCATTATATAATTACTCATATATTTTGATACATTTTGAGTAGAAAAATTAAAAACATGAAATTATAGGGCCCATTTGTAAAGTAAATTATATTTTGGTGATTAGGAGTCCTAAATATTTCAAAGCACATCTGGGGCATTAAACACTTCTTGTAGGGGTCAAAATGTTTAAAATAACATTCCTCTATTCTCAAAATGACCTTTTTACTATAGAATCAAGAAAATTTTTCTGATGGAGCTTCTACTGCAATGCTAAGGGTAATGGAAAGCATTATTCATAATTGAAATCCCTAGTTTCTACATTTATATATTCCTGGGTAAATATCTAATATAACACTATACTAGATATGGATATGTTAAAGGGATACTAAGTAAAGAAGCAAGATCCCACTCCCAGTGTGACGTAGGTTAAAAATGTAGAATATACTAGTTGAGTGGGATTATTGTGACCAAGAAACCCTTACAATTAATTTCTTATTATGAAATCATGGAACTAGGTTAAGTGAGGAAAATTAGAGCCAATATATAGGATTTCACCTTTTTACTTGGGGGTGGTCTCTATTGTAAGGTGACTATAGTTGGCTGGAATGTTATTCATTTGCATCCAATTGGTGACAATTTTAGACATTCAAGTATTTAATAAATTTATAGTCATTGTTCTGATGTATTATTAGTCCCTGCCATCGGGCAATGACATGGGACTATAGTAATCAATAATTAGTCTATAAACATTAGTTTAGCTGCTTGTTCGTCTTTCCCATCAAGTACAAAGAAAGTTTAAGCAATTTTTTTATGCACAAACAATTTCGCCATGATCATATATTATGTGTGTTTTTTGCTCGTATGTTCATAGTGTAGACTAATGCTAACATTAATCTACAGTATTAAATGCTAAAATGCTAAAAGCTATAATGCAGCAATGCTTATACTTGTTATTTCCACTGCCACCTGCACACCCATCCCACTGACCCTTGCACACCATGCACATACCACCTAAACACCCATCCCGTTGCTGCCTACACGCCATGTACATTTTGTGTGTTCAGTGGCCTTCACCGCCTTCACTTTTCAAACTCCCATAAAACTTTTCAAATTCACATATTTGTGTTATCTTTTCCTTTTGTTGTAGAGGCATCGATTTGCCAGAAGAAGATGCTACCTTCCGGAAGGTAATTTGAGTAGGCTCGGTTCACCTAACAGAACTCATGGGGACAATCTTGGAATACTACGCAGCCAGCCGGGAGGATGGCGGTAGAGGATGGTACTATTTGCAAATACCAATTGGTGAAAACATTGCACACACAAAGCTTGGTAGGCCTACACCAAGAGTATAGTAAAATCCTTTGCTTGCAAGAGGAGCTGAGCCTGAACGGTTAAAATGCCAGGGGAGGCCGGGTAATCTACCGACCATGGTAATATTGCCTTGGCCTTGCTGCTTTAAGTAGTGTAGCCTCTGGTTGTGCTTTCCAATAGGCTATTTCGGCCATCCATGAATGCAATGGCATGTTGGTGTGGTGTGTCATGGCATGGGAAGGCAGGTGGCGGTGGGTGGGTTGGACATACCTGATACCTAGTGGCTGGGCTGGACATACCTGATACTTAGTGGCAATGAGCACCATGTACATGCAACACAGTTTCTAGACATCAAAGATATAAGACTAGTGGACAACTGTGGGGTCAGTTGATGGTTCGAGAGGATGATTGATGCTCACAAGGTGGACACTGAGCGAGCTGAATTCGGAATGGATTCCTACAAATTTCTCAGGGATTTCTCATAGTTAATGAATCCAAAGAACTAAAACTTGTCACAGTGGACTGTTACGATCTGAATATACTTTTCAACTAGATTGTCTTTGTTTACAAAAGGATTCACAACCATCAGATTCACCTACGGGATCCCAACCTGTATTCAATTTTATCACTATTTCAATTTCCCCCAATTTTTATACTAAAGGATTCCATAAGGTAAAGTAGGCATCACTCACCCTATAGTAAATTGAGGATGCCTCTCCGGAGGGAGCGGTGAATGACAAGGGGTGACTGCCGCAGAATGTGATCTTCATGGTAGAGATGTACAAAGTTCTCGCAACGGGGTTAGTGGACGTCGACATATAACAAGCATACGCTTCCTGTAACTTCTTTTTTGGAGAAATGGAAAAGGTTTATCGGAACAGAGCTTCAAAGCCTCCTTCCGTTAGGGCTTCGACACCCAAGGTCAGCTTACCCCACGCCACATCCGACATGTTTCCAGTTTTCACTGCATTTAAACAAAATCCATTAATTCAAAATGCAAGCAGGTAGGCAAGATCAATAGGATAAAGGTGAAATTATACTTGCAGTTGGTCTAGAACTCTGAGGCCAAATTCTTGGCTTTCTCGGTCCATTTGTTGAAGCAGTGTTGCACCGATTGGATTGGGGCTGAACATAAACAAATCTAAGATGAGAAAAAAATAGAGAATGCTTTGTTCGATCAAACATTTTTTAATGCGAGCACACACTTTGAATGCTCTACTGGTAATGGATGCACAATATATGAGCTGGGGATGAGATGTTCTGCCAGGGCTGTCCACGTTGCAGCGTCTTGGTTGTGAGGATGGGCGGAAGCGACTGAAGGATAGACTATGAATTTGGTGCCCATTTTTTGCTATCCTTTTCTAAAGTACATGAATCTCGATTTAGCGCCTCCAGGGTACTTGGACCCCCTTCAGTGTCAAGCTTTGGATAAAGGATCGGTTGCACCACTCTGTCAGTCATTTCGAAAGCTAATGCTCATAAGTTGCCTCGACTCCCATGTGCTTTCATAGCTGTCATCCCCTTGATTTCGGCTACCTATTTCACAACTCTGATCCCCTTGATTTTGGCTACCTATCCTCTATAGGCAGAGAATAGTTACGTTGCCATCTTAATGTGCAAAGCGTAGTGGAGTTTGTTTAGTCGTCGTTTCAAAGACACTTTCATAGAATGATTGCATGTTTAGACAAGTGGAAAACATGCGCGTCTTAACCTGGCACAACCATGATTACATACATATATCTTGGAAAGTTGCTAAAATTCATTGCATGTTAGCCCATTCTCCAATGATATTTAGAATCATTAAGTAGGAACTCTCACGACAGAATCTCACGATGAAATTAGAACCTCCATCCCTCGTCAACGCGTCGCCAAATTCCCATGCACATCTTTTTATCATATCTTTTGCCATAAACACGTGCTTGATCATGGAGACTCAAATGCAGTTTTTATTACTTAATTTTCACTTTTCAGATACTTTCTATAGAGATTTCACGGGATGCTCTCGTGTATGCGCTTTGTAATATTTGCAAGGGTTAAATCACCGATCACTTACTCTGCCTGCCTTTAGAGTTAGTTAGAATTGAGTGCTTGTGTATCATTGAGCCCCTATACGAGCTGCACCCTTCTTTGAATAAGGGAGAATACAAACAAAATTATGTTGTCTCCACTCAGAGTCAGATGTCACCCAATCATACTTAGATGTCTCTCGGTCAGCATAAGGCTGAACCAAAGCATACTGAGCATGTCCCTAACCGAGTTTCACTACCTGCGTTGAATGACAAGGGACAATTCGACCACATCCGCGATCTATTTTTGAGCACTAATCGTAACAAACATAGCTTTGGTAAATTGCAACAAATACGACCAATAGAACAGTTACTGTACAGGCTGGTTGTTTTGCCTCCCCATGTCTTTTCCAACTCGGTTAATGAGCTCTACTTATTATCACTAAGAATATGGTGCTTTGGTGGCAGGGACTTGCTGTGTTCACAGCCTGTCTTGTTTATTATTGTCATGGGTTAAATGATGATAATAAATCATTAAGAAAATTACGATGCTACCAATCATTCTAGAATGCATTATATATTTTGTTATAAATCTATGTTCCTTGGATTTGTCTTGCATTCATTATATGTACTCGTGGTAACTAATTTTTGAGCATTACTTCCACCTTTTAAAATAGCAATAAGGTAACTATTTTTTTTTTCAAGAGTGGCCTATTGCTTCATGTTGATATTGAGGGTGTTGAGTATGATACAAAGTGGTGTTGAAGCCTAACTTACAACACTATGCTTAATAATGCTTAATAATGTTAATTTTATGCTAAAATTTACAATTATTTCATGCTTAAATTTTATTTCGAAAACCCTATGTGAAATGAGTCAACGTATGTTTATGTATGGACTTGGAAACATAAATTTTGGTTTAAACTCTTGGATAGGGTGCATTTCTTAGTCATTTTCATTTAGAAATTCAAATTTATATTGTATTTTTTGAATTAAAATTATCTATATGTATTTCTAATGTCAGTTATTAGGGATAATAATAGTTTGAATTCTTTTATGCATATTGGTGTGATTTCAGTCCAAATGCCAATATGAAGTAGGATCCTTCTAATAGTATTCAAATATGTAAAGGTCAAATCGTATTCAAGGTCTACAACAAATTTTCTATGATTTCCCCTTTTTGAATGCTTCAATTTACTAGCTTTAAGGTGGCTTGATTACCTTTTTTTATGTTAAGTTTGAAGTAAGGATTGAAAGAATTTTTTATTTCATTTAACATTGACCTATGATGTGTCTGGATGATCCTTAGTATTTGATCAAACATATTAAAATATTTAATCTTTCAGAAAGCCTAATGAACTATTGTGAAGATTTGAAAGATTCCATCTTTCATAATGGTTCAACGGTTTATCAAGCATATTCGAACAAGCATATTTGAAAAGAACCTAATGTTACATTAAATGGATTTAAAAGATCCCATCAAATTCAAAACGGATCAATGGCCTATTAGGTGGACTCAAAAGTTTATATTTAAAAATTTCCCAATAAGCATCTTTTAAGAGGCATGAAGAGGCGTGAAGGCCATTGTATTTATGGCTCCAAATTATTTTTAGTAAGAATGATGATGGAAATTTTTTTAATTGAATTTTTCTTTCAATGTGGCATCTTCAAAAAATGTTGGTTGGTCTATTGGGAGCTTCCAAAAGTAGACTCCTTTTGAAACTACCCAAGAGCCTTCAAGATATGTCATTCCAAGAGCCTTCTAGATATATAACGATAATTAGAAGAACATTTTTCAAAGTATATTTATGTCTTTTATTGTTATTGTTCAATTTTTTCGTCTTTTTTTCTATTATCACTACTATAACACTCTCCAAAATTTCAGTACATTCAAATTTTTGAGCCTACATTACTATCGTATCTAGAGTCACCTTCATCATCAAGTGTTGTTTCATGTCATCCTACATGTTTCTAGTGTTCTTGAGTGTTCTCAAGTGTTGTCGCATTGATTAGAACATCCTTTGGTGTATCTCAACATCGTAACATATATGTTGTTGTAAAACGACACCTTTTAGTCGCAGTCACACATACATCATCTATTATGCTTCGACAATGCATGTAAAGTGGAAATTTGATTTATAATTATTTTTGCTCAAGCTTGTTTAAGTTTCATTGATGAGTTGGTATGTGTTAGACATAGTTTTATGTCTAAACTCATCATGTTCAACCCTTTTCCCATCTTCGAGACTTAGAAAAATTTTGGTTTCAAAGAAAACCCATTAAGGCCAAGAAAGCATGGGTGCATTCTGAAGCCTTGATAAAAAATCCTTCATTGTTCGAAAGTGTGAAATTCTACTTCCAAGAGTGAAAAGTGCACTCCTTAAACTGCTTCCCCTTCCTTTTTCCAAACTGTGCCCTTCCAGAGACTAAGTCTTCCTTTGAGTGCACTCCTTCAACTCATAGGAATGTGCCCTCCTTCAGCACATCAGAGCACTCTGAAGGCTTTAATCTCCACTCTTCAACCCTCCACAATGCACCATGCTCCCTCTTGAGCCTTTGAGCACATGAACACACTTCGAAGGCATCAATCTTCATCCTTCAACCTTTGGACTTGCACCATGCACCCTCCTAGGCCTCTTGAGCACATGAGTACACTTTGAAGGCCCGAAGCCTCCTCCTTTAGCCTTCACGAGTGTGCCTCGTGCCCTCCTTCTCTCCCTTCAGTGCATAAATGATCCAGATTTAAATAGGAATGCAACAAATTACAGATATAAACATAAATACAAAGATGCAGTAGAAATAATACTTAACTTCATTAATATCAAATACTGAAATATGCTTATAGACATGATTGAAATAAGACTAACTTGTGTGATGGTAGCTTATCTCTGAGAAGAGATGTGGCAGCTACATGCCTCTAAACTATGTACAATGAGGTTCAAAGGCTTATTTATTGTTGAGAAATAATGGAAAACCCTAAACATCCAAAACCTAACCCTAGGGGATGAAGTGCCAAACTATGGGCCCCGTTTGGGTAAATTGGTACATCAACTTCCCGGGGTCGTAACTTTGGTATACGATCTTTGTTTGATGCGCACAATGCCTTGTTAGAAATACCTATCCGAGGAATACAACTTATGAGTGACCAACATCAATGTTTGCCCCATGTTGCTCTCGGTTTTCCCAAAAAACATCGTTTAGGGCCTCAAAATGGCTCTAGAAGTTGAGGACCCAAAAAACTGCCAAAAATAGTAAATTGTGCTACAAATAAAGAAATTGAAAAACTGAAAGAAACAATGGTGGGTGTCCAAGTAGAATAAGTGGGTGGCCTCTAATATCCACCTGGATCATTCCTCCCCCCTTAGGAAGTAATGGTCCCCATTGCATTGAGTTCCTCCATGAGATGAGGAAGATTTTGTTGAACTTGGTCCCTAGTGAGCCACTTGCCCTCGTGAAGGAGTTGGCTGCTTTGACAAGTCATTATAGTGTGATTCTTTGTTTTTAGGTGTTATTGATCTGCATGTCCATGATCTGATCAGTTGTGGATTGTTCCGTGCAATCTGGATTTAACTCTATAAGTGTGAGCTATTATGCAATGTCTAATGTGTCTAGCAATGGTGAGAAGTATAGTCGAAGGCAGTCCACATTGAACACTGGGTGCAGACCAAGGAATGGGGGAATTTTGAGCTAAAATGCAATATCTCCCACAACCTTCGTAATGGCGTAAGGACCATATTGGACTAGTTTGAGTTTCTGATAGGCTCTGGTAAGGCGTTCCTTTTGCATATGCAACCAGACTTTGTCACCCACCTGAAACTTGTGTGGCACCTAATGTTGATCATGTCGCTGCTTGTACTTGGTATTTCATTTCTCCAGAATGTCATGGACTTGCAAGAAGATATGTTGGATGTGCTCAATGAGCTTGTTTTCCTTATCGGTTTTAGACTGGACATGAGCTGAATCTGCTTGAGTAGCTACAAACGGCATGACCACATCAATGTGACATATCTGCTAGAATTCCAGGCCCACCTGAAAAGGGTTGTGGCTAGTCGAGTTGTGGAGAGCCTGGTTATAGTTGTGCTAGACATATGGGAGGCTCTCATCCCATGTGTGTGGATCCTTTGAGTGGTACATGCACATAATATGTATGATCATCCTGTTGACAACCTCTGTGTGGCCATTATTTTGGGGATGGAAAGTTGTGGACTTAGTGAGCTTGGTGTCCAGCATTGACCAGAGACTGGACTAAAATGTACTGAAGAACTTGCTATCCCGATTTGAGATGATAGACTATGGGATCCCAAAGTGTACCCATACTTGTTCAAAGAAGAGTTTAGCAGTGGCTTCCACTGTGATATTCTTCTTGCAGGCCACCATAATGGCCATCTTTGAGAATCTGTCGATGACCACAAAAAAATTGTTGTTGCCATGCTTAGTAGAAGGAAGGCCTGACATGTAATCCATGGAGATGGATTCCCAAGGTTGACTAGTGGTAGGAAGCAAAGTATAGAGGCCTTGCTTCTTAATGGTCAGTTTGGCAATGATGCAGGTAGTGCAAGATTTAACATACTTCCCAACATCTTATCAAAGATTAGGCCAAGAGAAATAATTATGCAGTACTGTAACCATTTCTCGTCCCCAAAATGCCCAGCAGCCTGACTGTAGTGTGATTCCCAAATCATCTTGGCACACTTGCTTAAAGGAACACCAAGGTGTCCCAAGTGGCATAATAAGGCATACTGGAGGTGAAAATCTGGAACTTGCTGACCCTCCAAGAGTGTCTGGTATGTGTCACTGAATTTTGGGTCACCTTTTTTAGAAGTGGCCAATCAGAAGTCTTGTGCCCACAACAGTTGAGCATAGTGGTTAACACCATGATTGGTGGTCAGTTGAGGAAATTGGTAACATTATTGGTGCTTCCCTTCTTATACTTGATACTCAAATTGAACTTTTGCATTTATATGGACCACTTCTGATGGCGATCATTCTGCAAATTCCCTTGTGTCTGTATGAACTGCAGGGGCTGGTGGTTTGTTTGGACAACTGTTTCCTTCCCCAAAATGTAATGCTTCCATTGTCGGTAGGCCTATACAATGGAATACATATCTTTTTCATAAGTGGGATACTTCCAAATTTTGTCTCAAAGTGTCTCACTGTGATATTCCACTGGATGCCCCTGTTGAGTAAGGAATTCCCCAATAGCATAGTTAGAGGCATTTGTCTCGATCGCAAATGGTTGTTGCATGTCTGGTAATGTGAGCATTGGTGCATATCAGAGGTGATGTTTCAAATTTATGAATGCCTTCTGTTGACATTTAGACCAAAATAATTTTTGCTTTCTCTCCTCCCTTGGTGACTTAACTCAAGGGTCAAATGATATGAGAGGATCACAGCATGAACTTGCAGTAGAAATTAGCAAGACCCAGAAAGTTGCAGAGCTCTTTAAGAGTGGTTTGTGTTGACTAATCTTGAATGACTTGGATCTTGGCTGGATCCACATGCAACCCTCATTCATTAGTAATGTATCCTAGATACGGAACCTGGGTCCTGCCAAAAGTGCATTTCTCCAAATTGGCACATGGCTTGTTTTGCCACAGTGTTTGGAGAACCTGTCGGATGTGGTGGAGGTGCTCTTCCCAAATCTGGCTGAAGATTAGGATGCCATCCAAGTATACCACTACAAATGAGTTGGTGAATAGCCGCAAGATGTCACCCATTAGACTCATGAAAGTTTCCGGAGCATTCATCAACTCGAAAGGCATAACCAACCATTCGTAAAGGCCCTCCTTCACTTTGAAGTTAATCTTCCACACATTGGAGGGTTCAATTGGTACCTAGTGATATCCTGGTTTCAAGTCGATCTTGTTGAAATATTCTGCCCCCTTCAGTTGGTCGAGAAGTTCATAAATCTATGGGATCGGGTACCTATTCCAGACAGTGATCTTGTTCAGCACTCAATAGTCAATACAAAGTCTCCAAGTCTCATCCTTCTTTTGCACGAACACAATCGATATCCCACAGGGTGATGAAATCGGCCAAATGTGACCTTTCTACAACAGCTCCTAAATCTTCCTCTTTATTTTGTCATTCTCCAGAATGAAGAACCGATAAATTGGTCCATTGGGTAGTGGCACCTGGGGTCAGATCGATGGGGTGCTTGACCAGACAGTGCAGCAACACCCCTGTGGGGGACGTGAAGATGCCCTCGTACTCATCCACAAACTTGTCCATCTATTGTTGCATTATGGGGGGGACCTATATGGAGGTCGTGGCCATCATATTCTTCTTTCTTTGAGGGCATATCATCAAGAAAACAAATTTCCCAATTTTGGAAATGAGCTTACTACATTGTTTTGTAGTAACCAAAGCAATGGTGGTAGGCGGTGCTACCTCCGATATCCTGTACAACTTATTTCCTAAAGTAACAGTAACAACACAAGGCCTTGACTCATACACAACATGTCACTTCCATAAGTATGGTTGGCCTAATAATAGATCACAAACATCAAGGGGAGCAATGTCACATAATACCTCATCTGTGAAGGGCTTGATGTTGTATGGAAGGAGGCACTACTAGCTCACATGAACATCTCGTCCTTGGTGAAGCCACCTGATGGTGTACAATTGTCGATGTGTTGTTGTCAGTAAGCATAATTACTTCATGAACTCTGCCAAAATGAGGTTCTTTTGGCTCTTGCTGTTGACAATGAACTGTAGTGGGGAACCCTTTACTCACATCTAGGAGTTGAAGAGGTGCTCCTCCTCCTCTAGATCTTTGAGTTCCTCGTTCTGGACCTTCATGGTGGAAACAATGGTGTTGGGATCTGCATTGATAATCTGCTTCCCTTTTTCATTCCCCTTGTCGAGTCTGACGCATAGTCAGAACATGCATCTAATTCCAAATCCTTTAATTCGACCACCAGTGATTGCTTGGCCTGACACTCACTTGTGTTGTGAGTGGAGCTCTTATGGAACTCACACCACTTTCCCATGTCCTTCTTTGGCTTCATGGTGTTGTTCTTTGCCTATGACTTTGGCGGGTTCTCCTAGGATACCCCGCCTTTGCTTTGTCCTTTGTTCTGTGATTTGGGGGCACCTGTCCCTTGCTTCAGATTCGTATATCCAAAGTCTCGCTTCTTCTGTTTAAACTTTTGGTCAATTTTGATGGCATATCGGTATGTCGTGCTGAGCAAGGAGATGTCTAGGAACTCCATCTCATCCTAGATGTACCTATGTAGGTAGCCATTGTACTTGAGAACGAAATGATTCTCAGAATCCTTGATATCCAACATCTTGTGAAGGGTATGAAAAACATTGGTAAACTCTGGCACATCTTGGTCCCTTCCCTATCGCAGCATTGTCCACTTGATGTATTTTTCATAGCTCTCGACAAGGTAGTACTACTCCTTGATGGCACCCAAAATGTGTTCCAAGTGGGTGTGACTGAAAATAGTGAGTTCGTACTTTCATCCTTCTACTCACAATAGGTCTCCCACTAGTCCTTCATGTGGGGGGCTGCTTTGAGAAGTGTGAAAGTGATCTTTTCCTGGCTGGAAAAATCATAAATGAAAAAATATCCTTCTAGCAGATTTAACCATTTATCTATGGTGTCTGCATCTATCTGACCCTCAAATATGGGAATGTCAAATTTAACTTGTACCTTAAAGGGTGTGGTGCTTCCAGAGTAGCTTTCAAAATTAGATGTGTCGCCCTTAGGTAGTTGTTGAAGGATCTGGGAAAATTTGTCCATCATCGTGTTCCTTTGTTGCTCGAGGGATTCTTTGAGCAAGATTTTGAAAGGATCTCCTAACCCCTTGTCTTTCTTTTCATCCGCCATGGGAGGCCATTAGGATTTTCAAGGTTGGTCTTACAAAGGTTCGACCAGTTCAAGCCCTAACTCTTTATATCCCAACCTCATTGGGGGCATGCAAAGAAAAATAGAGAAAGAGAAGACTTCTCTGATACCACTGATCTAGATTTAAATAGGAATGCAACAAATTATAGATATAACCATAAATACAAAGATACAGTAGAAATAATGCTTCATTTCATTAAAATCAAATGCTGAAATATGCTTATAGACAGAATGGAAATAAGACTAGCTTGGGCAATGATAGCTTATCTCTGAGAAGAGATGTGGCAACTACATGCCTCTAAAATATGTTACAATGAGGATGAAAGGCCCATTTATTGTTGGGAAACAATAGAAAACCCTAAACATCCAAAAACCTAACCCTAGGAGGTGAAGAACCAAACTATGGGCTCCGTTTGGGTAAATTAGTACATCAACTTCTCGGGCTCATAACTTTGGTATATGATCTTTGTTTGATGTGCACAATACTTTGTTAGAAATATATATCTGAGGACTACAACATTTGAGTGAACAACAATGGTTTATAACCCATGTTGATCCCAGGTTTCCCAAAAAATGCCATTTAGGGCCGCAAAACGGCTTTGAAGTTTAGGACCCTAAAAACTGCCAAAAATAGTAAATTGTGCTACAAATAAGGAAACTTAATGAAATAATGGTGGTGGTGCAAGTGGAATAGGTGGGTGGCCACCAATATCCACTTGGATAAAAAAACTCTTGAGAAGCCTGAATCCTCTTAGCTTTGTACTTTGTACTTGCACCATGCGCGTTGCCCATATTGCCTCTTCATCTTGAGAGCATGCCGAATCCCTGAAGCTTTCCCTCTTTAGCCCTCTAGCCTTTTGAATTTTTCCCTTGTACCTAGAATATCTCCTTGTCCATTTTAGGTACACTGATAATGCATGAACAAAAGATATACATAAAACATGTTAGAATAGGATATTTTAAGACTGGTGGTGGATTTTGATGAGTTATTGTAGCTACAAGTAGTTCAGGAATAACATGGAAAGTGCACATGAGGAAGAGCGAGAAAATAAGGAAAAGAAAGGAAGTGTTGAAGAACACATAACACATCGCAATCTTGATGATCGAAGCACCCCCTAGACTCCATTAGATAGAAGAAACTTTGAATAGTGATGACATTAATAATTAGAAGTTGCATGAAGAAAGAAGACAGAAGTGGTAGTCATGTCATCATTGAAGAAATCCATGTCATCAATCACTATTAGTCATATTCATGAAGGATAGTGACATGTCATGTCTTCATCACATTATTATGTGGAACTTATGATGTAATGATGTAATTATTGTAAAGATAAATAAGTGAAAGTCCAAGAGTCATGTATGAACAAAAGTGTCATGGAAATCCAAAGGACACATAATAACAAGAGTCATATGTAATTCCCAAAGTCATTTGGAATTCCAATGGTTGTAGAAGTCCAAAGGTCATTATGATTTTGGAAGTCAATAGTCCTAGGGATGGGAAAAGTCATGCCTCAAGTTATCAAAGGATCCTCATCACTCATTTAAAGGAATTTTAACCTTGGCTTCTCCCACAAGTCATTAAAGAGACAAAGTTAGTACTTTCAGGGAGCAAGTAGTGGCTCTAATGCTCCACTATTGGAGATAGTGATTTTCATTATATTTATGTATCTTGAAAATTTTGATTAATATTGAAGCCTTTCAGGATATTATTTGAATGTTTATGATTGATGTTTTATTTCACACGTACTATATTAATTGAACTATTTTGGTGACTTCGATGCTTAACTTATTGGAAATGTGTTGTAATGTTTATAATGATCATCACATGTATGTGAACTATTTCACTTGATGTTAGACAAGCCTTTCTCATTCATGTGTGTCTCCATTAGGGTAGCTATTATTTCTCTCTTAGAGGCTCACCTTATTTCCCCTCTATAGTGAAAGAAACTTGATAAATCTACAAACTAATAGTCATAAGGAACACTAGATTTCTCATTCAAAAGCACCTGTGTGGTTCATTATTGTGGTAATAGTTAAAGCCAAGCCATATCTTTAAGAGAAAGATGGTTGGACCATATTTCGTATGGGACTCCTACACCAAATAGTGTGAGCTCTAATTGGGACCTCATATTAGGGAGATCCCCTACATGTTGGAGATATACAACACCATCAACATTTTGGTGCTAGAAGGAGGGAAACCAAATTTTTATGGAGTATAACTTCACACACCCTAAACGTTCATCTTCTAGACAAGGTATCAACATTTTGAGCACCATTCCAACTCCTATTCCAGAAGTAGGAGGGTCTTCTTAGCTTGGTTTGGAGTTGGCATATGAAGTTACTTACAAACAACTCTAGGCACTTTGAACTATAACCTATCATTTTTCAAAAGCCATAGGCTTATTCCCTATGGCTACTATCTCACACATCATCTGAAGAATAAAGAAATAACTTGTATGAATGCACTAGTTTTGATTGTGGAACATTTTGTTATGCAACCAACTCACAAAAAAGAATAAAACATAGATCAACAACTTGCAAAATAACCTCTTTGAGGGTGCAACCTCCTTTACATCACATAAATGAACAATTATTGGATGATATAAATGATAATATCTCCTTGGTATATGTTGGGCATGGAATCCCTATACAGCATGTTTTGGGGCTCAAATCCCAAGCTTTGAGTAATATTATTGTAAAGCCCCGCGAATTGTAGGCATGGAATGTATGTTAGATTCATAACATTATCTGCCCTAAGTTTGAATGTAATGTCGGCCTACCCATGGTCCGCTGACCATGGGATTGTATAAATAGATCGAGGCTCTAAGTTGTAAGAAGATAAGAAGATGATAGAATCTAATGGATAGAATAAGATAGTGAAGCATAGAAGAAGAGTCTAAGTGCATCTTGGGTCATAGTAGTAAGAAGAGGCTCTACAGCTGAGTGCGCAGAGGCCTAGTAGAGTCCGTAGCTGAGTGCGTGGACCCCTAGAGTTGAGTGCGTAGGGTGGAATAGAGTCTGTAAACGAAGGAAGAGAATAATAAAGAGAAGTTTTATCTAAATTTCATGTATCTTTTCTTGTGTTATTATATGTTTGGTCTCATTCGCAATTATATTGTTTATTTACTGTGCACACTTGTATGAATTATGATTATTGTTAAGTGTAATTGAAAGTGAACAAATAAGCTAAGTTAATCAACTAATATCGGGCTACTAGTAAGAACTTGGGTAATAACATTGTTTGGCCCCCAAGTATGGTTGCACAAAGACAGCATCTCAGGCTACAAGTGTTGGGCATGGGATCCCCCGCAACAGGTTTTGGGGCTCAAAACCCATGTTTTTGTGAAATATTGTGTAGAACTCTGCAAATTATGGGCGCAAAGCTTGAAGTCTAGGATGAGTCATAGGGTTGTCCACCTTAAAAGATTGTAAATTAATGTAAAGTTGTCTCAGCCTACGGACCATGGGATTGTATATATAGAGCGAGACTCTAAATCGTAAAGTGAGTTTGGATGCTTAGTAGAAAATAGATAGAGATGTGAAGGCATGGTAAGAGCATAGAGTGAAAGTTGAAGTGTGTTGGTTTGTAGTAGTAGGAAGAGGCTTTGCAGCTGAGTGCACAAAGGCCTAGTAGAGTCCGCAGCTGAGTGCGCGGACCCCTGTAGTCGAGTGCGCAGGGTAGAGTTGGGTTTGTACTTGGGATTGAAAGCTAATAAGGAGAACATTATTCTGTGCATCTATTCTAGAATCTATATTGATGTTATGCATTACTTTTACTTTGTTATTTACTATGCGCAATTGATAAATACGTGTATGAATGCTTATATGAAAATTTAATCTAAGTATTCAGTTAATGGAAGACTAATTATGGAAGACTTGGGTAAATAACACGGTTCACATTGCAGCTAGAACTACGCGAAGACAAGATCACAGGGTGTGGGGTGCCCGCAGGTGCACATAGTGCAGTAAGTGTGAAGGTTGGACTATGTACCAATCACCACATATCAAACATCCCTAGGGTGTAAAAACCTGGTTCTAGCACCCTCCCATTCTACTTTGGGTGAGACCTTAGTCCATGCTCCGTGGACTGTTGCCGAAAGGGCCAGTAGTAAAGGGATTTGCTTGGCTATTTCACTTCCAAACCTGGGTCAGGCCCCACTAAGCCAACAAATGGTTCCATTTCCAGGACCGGGATCTATATAATGGATGTTTGATGTCGTGCCATTGGAACCCCACAAAGAAAGAAATTGAAGAGTGGTTGGATAAAAAGGTTCACGAGTTCGTGGTGTAGGAAAATAGAAATCCACCAATATTTGAGGAAAAGTGGCTAGATCGTTACATGTATACAAAAATCCACAATATTTTCTTTGCATCCTTTCTGTCTGAATTGTATGAGTGGATTGCGAGGTTAGCTGACATCCAGGGAAGGTGTAGGCTTGACCAGCCAATAGTGTGGAATTCAGAATTAGTGTGCAGACTAGAAGCATCAGAAGATATGATCGCGCGAGCCGTGGAATATTGGCTCGAACAAATAATAGGAGGATTTATCACTGAGTTCGAGGTGGACACGACCATCAGTTATAGTGAGGCAGAGAAACATTTTCTCAAGGGACCATGAGGTAAGTATATTAAATCTTTGAAAACCTATATTAATATGTTGTTATGTGAAAACTAGGTTATGCGAATAAATTAATGTTTTGGACTACATGGAGCGAAAAGATCTACAGAAGCAAAAGTAATGAAGAAGTAGAAAACAATCCCTTAATTTCACCATTGTAGGAAAGTGAGGATGAGCTTGCGAAGGTTTCTTCGAGAAGCGCAGTTAGTTTAATAAGGCAGTGGATTCCACAGTTACCACCTCCACCCACACTACCACCAAATTCACCTCCCTCACCTCCATCTCCACCCACTCCACCTCCACCACCTCCACAGTTCAGTATGAGAGCCGATCAAACTACTAGTGTTCAGAGGAGTAGAGAATGAGGATCCAAACCAATTCTGGTTCATGGTAAGAGCAATATGGGAAGCACAGGGTGTCACCGATGACAATATTAGAAAGGCTACATTGGTGAGTGCACTGTAGGATCGCACATTGACATGATATATCAAGCACTCTAAATACCACCCAAATGCAGGGATAACATAAATCTAAAATGCATTGAACAAGGAATTTGGTAGAAAAAGTCAGAAACAAAATCAATCATTAGGTTTAAAGAGATCGTGATGCTCCAGGGTGAGACTCCCTGGGATTTGGATCAACGATTGAAGAATACAATCTGTGAAGCCAATATGATGTTGATAGATGCACATCATCGCACATGGTTTGTAGCATCTTTAGCACCGCACTTGAGGACAACACTATCACAATAGAAACTTTCTACCCAGACCAAAGCGTTGGAAATGGAAATGAGATTACATGAGACCCTGATACAAGACCCTGGGCTGGGAGTTCAACAAATCCATGAGCAACTATGAAATCTGTGTTTGGAAATGTAAGCCTTGAAGCAGGATAGGGCACCACTTCCAGAGGCATGTGAGGAAGTATGGTGCTTAAAATCCAAAGGCCAGGGCCATGACGAGGATCGGTGTTCAGTGTTCGCAAACTACTTGGAAGGAGGAGGGCCAATGCCGCTAAGACCAGAGGCATAGGCAGGGTCGAGTGCGGTACCCACTTTATGGTGTGCGATCTATCAAATAGGAGGGAAACACATGATGAACAATTATCATTTGCTGCAGAAATATACACAAACACCCCAACAATTGTTTTGTAATTTTTGCAGGTTGGTAGGCCATGATAAGCGAACTTGCCACAGTTACAAGCTAATTATGGATCAGACCCCAACCTATAGGATGCAGACTGAAACGAAAGCCCTTGACCTAGATGTGGGGATTGTGCATGCTGGATTTCGAAGGTGAGGTCGAGGACAAGGTGGAATGGGACCAAGAAGGGGCCGTGGATAGTTAATTTGTTACAATTGTGGAGGACCAGGGCACTATGCTTGCGATTGTACCAACCCAATGAGGATATGTTTTTTGTATTTTACTCATTTTGATCATGAAATAATAGACTGTCCTACATTGATCATGAAGATGCGCGAAAAATGGGTATTCCAGCCTCCCACAACTCAGAGTATTCAAATGATGAGGTTTAAGTTGAAATTGATCAATTTCGTAGCTGTCGAGTTCTTGTTTCTATGACTGCTTCTGGTTCCAATATAATTTTTACTTCCTCGTCAAGTTCTGGAAATATTGTTTGAACTGGGAGCTTATCGCCTATAACCTTCTTTAAACATGAAACATGGAAAACTGGGTGCAATCGAGAAGCTGCAG
>APFE030218786.1:3317-18179 GCA_000404065.3 Pinus taeda | reverse complement strand
TTTCCATTTTCTTTCTTCGGGGCATCAATAACTGATAATAATGCTTCACTATGCCCTTTGAATTCCTTCAAAATAATTTTTCAAACCAAGCTTAAGCAAACATTTAAAAAAATATACACACCTTTTTTCACTTTGTAGGAGCTTGATATTGTCTCTGATGTATCTCTCTAATTTCGGATCATCTAGTTCTAAAATTACAGCCTATGGTAGCCCTCTGTGTCCTCTTTCCAATGCCACTAGTCTAACCCCAATTGGATTATCCAATGAAGAGTTATGCCAAATATCCCATAGTGAACTAATTATAGACTAATTCAGTAGAGTGAACTTGTACGACTTGCCGCGTGTTGCTGTTTTGACCTTTGGCTCCAAAAAATATGTGCAAGAAACTATAGTTCGTCCTCTTTCTGTACCTTCTTACCAAATTTCAATCTAATGCTCAGAGAGAAAGTTATGACGATTTTCCCCAGGTCACCTATTTTGAATGTAATTCAGGATTCTACAAAAGGACCAACTTCCTCAGTTCATATCTCCGAAAATATAGCGCAAAAATATTTGAAATTCGGACTTGAGATTCAATGCGATGTCTTCTCAAATGGGTTTTGGTTTTAGCTTTTGAAACATCGCAGAAAAAATTTATAGTAAAAATTCCACGATGACCTGTTTGGAGCAGCGAAACCCTAGAATCCAAAGCTCTGATACCAAATGTTACGAAACCAGCTCAAGAAAAGATAGTAAAGATAAATCAACGCCTTAGAATTTAGCCTCTTCGAGGGGGAAACCTCCTTTAAATTACATAAATGAACAATTCTTGGATGATTCAAATGATAAAACTTCCTTTCTATATATAGGAGTCTAAGGAGTCACAATATAACCCAGCCGACCTAACAATAATAATATAAAGCCACAAAAATAACAATAGAGGGATTCTATGGTGCACAGTAATAACAATATGGGGACAATAGGGGCACAACAATATTAATAAGGGTTACAACTACAATAGTAATGGGGTAATCACTAATATTATAGGGACCCAACAACAACCATGGGAGAAGATACGAGGAAATAGATAGAGGAAAGTACATGGGTTCGCAAGGCTCCTACAAAGGAACCCAAGTTTGACTTAAAAGGCGCAAAGGAGACATTCATGGAAGATAAGAAGAGCTTCATAGAGGCCTCCACTTCAGGTAGTAAGGATCAACCAGAGCCAGGAATGGGTACTTCAATGCTCACTACCTTTCTGGAGACATGCATGAAATTGCTGTGTGACAACAAGGCAGTTAAGGGACTACAGGAGATGATCACCAGGTGCGTGGGGTCAAGAGAACCATGTGTAGTCCAGAAATTGGGGAAGCATGCATTGCGCACTGGAAGGGAGATGAGGTTGACTGCATAGATTGGTGAGTATGAAATGGATCAGGCAATCCTATATCTGGGTTCAAATGTGAATGCATTACCGAAGCAAACATGGGAATGCATGGACAGGCCTGCTTTACAATGGTCACCTATTCAATTATGAATGGTGAACCAATAAGATATTTTTCCCATGGGGAGGTGGCAAGGGGTAACAGTTGATATTGAAGGCGTGAGCACGCATGCAAATTTTGAGGTAATAGAGATTATAGATGACAGGAATCCCTATCCGGTGTTGTTAGGAATAACTGGGCCACTGATATGAATGGAGTTATCAACCTGAAGAAGCATAAAATGATCTTCGAGAAAAAGTCACTATGCATAGTGTTTCCATTGGACCTAGCTAAAGGAGTGCACTACACTGAACGAGTGTGCGATGACAATATCAACAATGATCTTGACTGTATTTACAAGATAACTTCATGAGACTAGGATTGGGTGAATCTGACTACAAATGGGAGGATCTCATGGGAGCACAAAAGCTTCTACACTTCTGACTCAAACGATGAAGTAGAGCGCTGTTAGAATTGATTGCATGAAGTGACAGCTCTGAAATGCAACATGATGGTTAGATCACTGCGTTGTGTGACAACAGAGGCAAGAGAGATGCTGACATATGATGGATTGATAGAGGTGGATGAATTCCTGAACAAATTTGAAAGCGTAGTACAAAAGTGGTTCAATGTGCTAAAATGGGCACTACGCACAACACCCACACAATGTGGGGTACACATCAAGGAAATTTTGAGGACTAGCGCAGATATAGAAGGATGATGCACCTACAGTTTGGAAGCCCCCAGCTTCGAACAAGAATTGAGTAGAAAGGATGGAGCAACTTGTGTAACCACCTGTGTTGATGGGTACAGATGTGTGTTGTGAAACCCACTCAAGAAGACCCCAAACTAAGGATCGAAAATCGGAATAGAACACAGCAACAGGAAAGGCGAAATGCACCAGAAACATTCCATGTGGAAGCGTTCAATAAGGTATGTAGAGTCTTGAACAAGGTTCACCAGATGAGACAAACGGATTGGGACCTATGCGTCCTAGTGATTCTATGGGCCTATAGGGCCATGTGCAAAAGCCTGAGCATAGAAATGATTTCAAAGCAGAGGAGCAGGGTCGAGACCATAATTCTAGAAAAAGGGAATCCTTGCGCAATAGCTCCCATAGTTGGGAAAATACATGAGGACTAGAACGAAGGAATTATGTAGCTACATGAGGGCGAACATATGAAGATTAAGGAAGCCATTCGTCGAGGGACCTTAAGCTTCGCGAACTCAAAGAGGATCGGGTATGACTAAGGAAGAAGAGCATGTTAATGGACGTGAAGATTAAAAAACTGGAAAATGAAATCGTGCAAGCATGTCACATCGATAAACTAAAAATGATAGGACAAGATATGGGCAACCATACTACTGCATTAGAAGATTGTCACCAAGCATTTCTGACTCTGCTACCATGAATACGACTACACCTTACGAAACAAAGTAACCAGGGGAGCACACCACATAAGGAGGAATGTGTGGCGATGACTATCACAAGGGCAATTGAGGAGTGCTTGCAGGCCAGGCCAGAAGGTGAATTGAAGCCTCGCATAGGTGGTGTGACCACCTGACTAGCCATAGGGAGCATAGTCTCAGCGCTCAGAGCAACTGAAAGAGAGCACAAGACTATAAAAGAGTTTGTGTGGGATCTGCACGATAAGGAGGTAGTGTGCAGGATCAATATGTCACAGGGGTCACACCCACACATAAGGGGTTGTGCTGCCATGCGAGTAGGTTGGGAGGTGATTGTTGGTGTCACTGTTCACAAGAAGATGTCCAATTTAAGGCAAAGAGGAGCGGGTGGTGGGAAATTAAGACATGAATTAAGAGATAGATTTGGGACCATCTACCACCAAGAAGGCATTAATGACTCAGACATGGGGGGAATGGTCAAATTCAAATTCAAAATATGCTATAAAATCCCCAGGGCTAGCCACAAGGAAAAACTTGGTTATTTGAGAATTAAGCAATTACAGAGTAGTGAGCGTTGTGTACTCTTACCACCTTTGACTATAGACAGAATGACTGATACTAGACCAAGAGTCTGATTCGCCGAAGATACTGCAGAGTCCCATATGGCCCATGAGGAGCCTAGATGTCGTGACTAAATAAAGATAAGTAGACTATGGGCCCGGCCCGTGTATCCCCAAGAAACCCACGGTTTGGAAAATTGTCAATGGAAGAAAAAGGCAAAGTTGTCACCATTGAATCAGATGAAGAGGAGGAAGACTTGCAAGCTCTAATCACTCAAATTGAGGTGCAAGACAATGTGGAGGAGGATGTCTCACCAATGCCTTCTGCAACAAAGTTATCCACGTACGTTCCCCGGTGGAAAGGGAAAGCTAGGATATCAAAAGACCTAGAGGCCACAAAGAATGCACTCTAGACCCCGCTCCTCCCTAATGGTATAATGTTTGAAGGTCCACATTTGGGACGAGTACCTACCATGAAGTTCAAGGATTGGGACCTCACGGATAGCGAGAAGTTCCCACACCTGGCCACGGAGAGTTTAATGAAGCAGAATTCAGAGGGGTCCATTACACACTTTCAAGTTCTTCTTGCAGACAATTTTTGTGATGTAATGGTTATTCTTTGATTAATGAAGATGAATTTCGCTTTGCACTAGATCTGAGATTTCTTAGGTGGTTGTAGCTCTTGGGGTTGGGCCAAAACCAAGTGTCAGTACCTCCTTTGTGTACTTTTATGTGTTTTCTTGCATTCATAGAATAATTTCTGTTATTTAGGTTGAAATCTTGCTTTGTTAATTAGGTTGTTTTTGATGATAAAGATAGTTTTTCATGCTTCAAGTTGATTTGATAGTTTGGTAATAGAAAATATCCACAAAAACGCTATCACGTAGTCCTTTATCTCATTTCTTCCTCTTTGGGGCCATGAACTGAGACCAAGGCACACTTGCTACCACAAAAAACATTGTTTTTGCCTTCCAATGCACTTGCTAGTGTTAGATTTTAAGTTGGAAAAGTTGATATCAGTTGTGTTTCCATGTTTAGATCTATTCTTGCTTACTTTCCATATCTTTCTTGCCTGATCTCCTATTTATAAACTTTTGTTCATCATGTTTCTGGTTTTTAGGTCAGATTAGGTCAAAATAGATAAATTCCTTTTTTTAAGTCTTGCTTGGATCAGTTTTGAATAGAAGTGTGCAAAGCACCTGTAAGATACTCCAACCTATCCTTTCTTCATCATGCAACCTGTTCCAGCCTCTTTCTCAAGGTTTTCTTCACTCATTTGCCACACTTTCCCAAACAGCCCTAATTTCTATGTTTTTATGCAAAATCGTTTCCTTCACCTTTGAATAACTCCAACCATTTTCTCCACTTCTGAGCTTCATCTACTAGATCCTAGACCCCTTAACATCCTTATCCATCCTTCATTTCCACTTTCCCACCATTTTTCCACCATCAACCCTCTAAAAACCACTTTCGGCATGTTCCTGTAGAACTTCCTGTAGATCCCCTGTAGACTTCTTGTAAAAGTTCACGTGAGTAGTTTTTCGAGATCTGATCACTATGGAATTCTCCAGAAGGGTGCTAGGGATCCCTTAGGTCCTCTTCTCACTTTCCCAACCTCCTGCAAATGCCTACTCCACTTTCTTTCGCCAATAAACCTCTGCAAAGTCAAAAATAGTTAAACCACATGCATAATAATTCTGCATAAAATTACTCAAAAATACAAAAAGATGCTTTTTCCATATTTCCCTTCAGAAGTAGCTTAGACATATGCATTTTACCTTTCCAAGAGTCAATGGAATCCATTTCAGTAGCTTTCATCTCTTTTCTTGCACCAATAGGGTTTGTCGATAAAACTAGGGTTTGTTAGGGTTTGCATTTCCTTTCAGCTTCTAGGTTCTTTCAGCAAGTAGACTAGTCTCTTTTGAGTTTTCTTTCATGCATCACAATTAAAAGCTTCTTCTAAGAACTCATAGAGGTTGGCTTAAGATCCTAGCGAACCTGTGCCAGCTGATCAAGTGACAGCCTACAATGAGAGTTAGTACTTGTGCATAGAGCACCGTTGCTTCCAAGTTTGTTATGAACTACCGGATTGATAAAAGTAAAGAAGGGACTCCCAAGAGTTGTAGCATCATTGCTGCAATATTGAAGCCCACCATATTTTTGGCGCCGTTGCCGGGGAAGTGTCAGAGTACTTACTGATTACTGCTTTCTTCTATTTTTTTATTTTGCAAGATTCTGCTAAGTAGTTTATTTCATTTTAGATTCTGCAATTTTCATTTCAGCAAGCATAGATTAGACATTTCCTACTTTCATTTCAATTCCACAATTTCATTTTAGCAAGCATAGATTAGCTATTTCCTGCTTTTATTTCAATTCTGCAATTTCATTTCAGCCAGTGTAGATTAGACATTTCTTGCTTTCATTTCATTTCAGCAAGCACATATTAGCATTTCAATTCTGCAATTTCAATTATGTAAGTGTAGATGAGCATTTCAATTTTGCAATTTCAATTCCGCAAGCATAAATTAGCCATTTCTTGCTTTCATTTCAATTCTGCAATTTTCATTTCAGCAAGGTTTATTGTAGTTAGTTGCAATTTGTTGTTCAATCAATTTCAGTTTTGCAGGTACAAGAAGAAAAAAAACCGCAAAAATCAACCAAAAAGATTCCAGTTCATGCCTCATAGGAGTAGAGATAATTCAGAAAAATGTTTGCACAACACCCCCACTGCTTCACATAGCCAACCTTCTCTCTTCTTTGGTGATTGCAATCAAGAAACACCCTTAGGTAACAACTAGACATATTTGAAGAACCTACAGGGGAAGAACAAGAAAAAAGCATTCCTTTGGAGCCCATGGCTAAAAACAGAAATGTTGGGAGCAGTAACTTTTCTTCCAACTCATCCCTTTATGTTGGAAAAGGTGAATGTGAAAATATGTTGGAAGATTTCAAGAGCGAGATGAGGCAGTTTTTTGCCATGCAAATGGATACCTTACAGATCCAAAGGAAGCTAGAGGAAGCCGACAGGGCTTTGGTCATTTTTTGTCCTAGGTGCACTAGAAAGCATCCTAGGAATGAATGTCCATTGCACTCCATAGAGGTGTGCTTTGTCTATGAAAAAGACCATCCTACGAATTAGTGCCCTTCCTTGCTCGGAATCAAAGCTGCATATCAGAGGGCCAAAGGAGCCACTGAACCAATCTATTTCATGAACCAAAGGAGGCCACATGTACCCAGACCTTACCAGCAGGGACTGCGAGGGACATCCCAGACCTATTAGAACCCCTATCAAGCCACTTCCATGCCTTCTTGGGGTCTCCCTGCTCATCCTTCTTGGTCTAGACTTCCTCGTTTGTCCTTCACATCTCCATATTATGCTCCACCAGCTACTCATCTATTTCACCCCTATGCTCTGCCACAGTCTCAGTGGAATGCACCTCATCAGGGGTGGAGGCCCCTATATAACTCTCCTCTCACTCCTTTGCCTCCCCCACCTACTCAACCACAACCATCACCTCATGCTCCACCAAGGCAGCCCTAAATGCTTTCTCAACCGAACCCGAACCCAAATAATAGGCAAACTCAACAAGTATATAGTTGGGAACCACCATTTCCAAACCCACACATTGGAGTATCTCAACCCAATTGCAAAGCTAAGGTACAACACTTCCAAACAACTCCTCTTGAGCTCAATGATATTCACCATAACTCAGGAAGAGTATTGCAAAAAAGAGATTATATTGACAGCATTGAAGGACCATATCCAGCAAAAGAAGATTCAAAGGATGAGATCAAAGAACCATGGGATGCACTTGATGAAGAGAAGACATCAGAATCAGAGATCGAAAGAGCTCCCTTATGGTTACCATCAAATCCTCCATGTATTCAAGAGAGAAATCAGCAAAAAAAGGAAGATGAGAAGGTCATGGTAGAAGGTGACATGAAGAATGATCCAGATCAGCAGAAGGACCAAGGATATCAAGCTTTATTGAGATATGGTTCTAGACGGTCACTAAGTTGTATTAGTACTCTCTTCCTCAGCTATGCTTGATCTCTTCAAAGTCAAGTCATTTGGTCTCTGAAATCGGATACCTGTCAAAGCATGCATTTCAATCCTCCACATCATTTTGTCTATCATCTCGATGTGCACATGGCTCCAATGGAGGTATTCTTATACTTGAAAATGATTTTGTTTTTCAAGTAGGGTAGGGTAGTAAAAAAAGAAAAAATAAAAAATTGAAAATAAGAAGAAAATAAAAATCTAAGGTGAAAACCTCATTGGAGGCACCTCAAATTGGCTCATCGATTGAAAACCTCCATGAGGCAGTCAATGGGTTGGAAAGAAGAGAAAGAAAAAGAGAATAATATCCCTAGGTGAAAATATCCCTTGGAGGTGCCCAGGGCAGGCAATTAGGGTGAAAACCTCCTTGAGGCGCCCTAGTTGTTTTGAAAAAAAAAAGAGAAAAAGAAAAAGAAAAAATGAATTTCCAGTTGTATTGCAAGTTTTCAGGAGGACTTCAGGAAACAAAAACAGGTGCCAAGAAAGCTCTCAAACCAATAACATCACCTATCCTACCATCCCTCACCCTTCTCCATCATTTTTGACATTCTTTCCACCTCATTATGCTTCTTTTCTAAAAACTATGTTTTCTACAAGAGGATCCTGTAGAAATTACAGAGAGCTAGAAATGGACTTCAAAAGTAGTTTGGGAAACAAGGAAGATTCACAAAGGGTTTATAAATCCTCTTACAGTCTTCAAACCCCTCTTCCATCATTTCCATGCCTGCATCACACCCCAAGCTCATTTTTTCTTATTGTCCAGAAAACTGCAGAATGCTCTAATACAGAAACACATAGGGCAGAAAATTGTTTTTTCCCTAACTTGAAAACCGTGCATCCATTTAAAAAACTGTTTCATGGGGAGTTGTATAGGGATGATGGCAACATGCCCAAGCAATTTCAGCCAATTCCAATGCACGGTTTCTAAGAAATCAGCTTACATCACCTTCAACCATTTTTTCATTTTCTCCATATCTGTCCATCCATTTAAAAACCTATTTCATGGGGAGATGCATATGGGTGATTGTAACCTGCCCAAGAAATTTCAACCAATTCCAGTGCATGGTTTCCATGAAATTGACCTCCATCACCTTCTTCCACTTTTAGTTTTTCTCGAAATAGGTGCATCCATTGACCACAATTTTGCTATGGGAGATGCATAATGATGATGGAAACATGCTCAACAAATTTCAGGTCAATCCTATCTATCATTTGGGAGCTATGGACAAAACAAGTCGATGTCCTTCAAAAATCTAGCATTAGCAGCATGAGGGTGAAAATTTGAAGGTTGAAATAGACTCCTGTAGCTTAGATCTAGCCAGAGGATACCTGCAGAAGAAAATTAGCCACACATTAAACAAAAAAAGGCATATAGAAAAAGGGATACAGGCATGCAATAATTGAATATGAGCATGCAGCAGCAAAAGAACCAAGCAGCACGTCAACTTACAGGTAAGTGTCTAAACCAGTTCCTCTATTTGCATCTGTATGATTCAAAACTTCATAAATGAATGAAATGGTTGGATTAAGCCAGCAAGGTGGCCAGTTAACTAGACACCCTCATCTGGTTCGATTGCACTCATCCAGAGATCACCCAGCACACATGTATAGTCAACTCACGGGAAATTTAAAAAACAGGTAGTGGTAGATGTTTTGAACTCCAACGCAACTGATGTCAAGTGATTAACATGCAGAGAACATACAGCTTCATAATAACACTGTAGTGGGGACCAACGGTCTGCATGGGGCCAACGTGCACTCGGCCAGCTGATTCTCCATCAACAGAAGTCTCCATTGACAGCCGTAAGAACTCATCTTTGAAATACTATCACTGCTTTTGTTTCCATTTTACCATCATCCCTACAGCTGTAGAAAGCTCTATACCACCTCCATAGCAGTGAACCAGTAATTCTCTACCATTTTTCAAAACCCTCCTACTTAGCGGGTTCGATAGGAATGGCAAACACAGTCTACAGGAGCAAGAACATTGTCTATAGGAAGATTTCTACAGGAAGGGCAAAGAGCAGCCCTGCAGCTAGAAAATTCGAGATTTTTATCAAAATTCAAGTTTGAAATGAGGTAGGCTTGGGGAAACCTCTCTGTATATGACCTATTTGTATAAGGTAGTGTATTAAAAACATAGTATTGGGTTGAAAGAAAGGAGAATGAAGTCTAGAAGCCTGCTTGCATATCTTCTCTGAGTTTTACATAATTCTCTGTTTTTTTTCCTCTGCATTCGAAGTCTGTCTTCTTCTTTCTCACATTCTTCTAAAAAAAGGGATGCAATCATAGAAGCTAACTTGTGAAAAAAACCAAATTTACAAGACTGTCCACTCTCAGAAGAAAAGCATTGTTTTATATACTCTCTGTTTTGTCAAAATATTGATTTCCTCAACAAAAGAAAAAACCTGAGAAGTACATTCACATTGAGAATAGGGTTTGAAGGAAAAAATTGCAAATTGATGTGGTGAAAAGAAGAACATGGGAAATTCTTGATTCCAGAAAAACAAACCTCAGCGATTCCTTTTTTCCGGTTTTGAAAGTTGTTGCTTCCTCCTCACTTGAACATTTCCAGCAGCCACTACCACCACCACCTTTGTTGTATTTGTATCGTCGTACTCTTGACTGAAACGAGCTACCTACCACCTCCATAGCCTTGAAACCATCATTCTTTGTTGTTTTCTACTATTGGCATTCTACAGGAGTAGTAACAGGTTCTACAGGAGCATCTATAGCCAGTTCTACAGGAGGGGCAGTGAGTTGTCTTTTTTAGAATAAAACACGTATTTTTTGCAAAATTTCTTGCTTAAGGAGGTAGGTTCCATGCATACACTCCTTGATTATCAATATGTGGAAGGAATGATATCATTTTAAGGAGGAATTGAGTCCACATAAGAAGGGGAATTACATAAAAAATTCCTGTTTGTTAAAAAATACAGCTTTCCCTTGTTTTCCTGTTTTCTTCAAAATTCTTGTCTCCATTTCTACATTTGGTGTTCAGAAGGGGTATAAGCACAATGAAAGAAGGATTCATAGAATCCAACACTAAGTTTAAGGCAGGGAGTCCAGATCAGCTGGTTTACCATGGGTTAATTAAAATTTTAGTGGAAGAAACCCTCCATACATTCCCACTCCCTATAGCATGGGAAGTCTTCAGAAACATGCTAGCAAAAGGTGACATAAAATCCAGGACCTATGATATTAGTCCTTTTGACAGTGAGGAAGAAGAGCAGAAAGGGGGAGAAGATGAAGCAACTACTAACTCAATAGGACAAGAAAAGGAGAAGGAAGAAACTAAAATAGAAGACGAGAAGGATGAAGAGACAGAACAGGAAGAAACATAGCAAACAGAGAAAGAAAAAGAGACAGAAGGAGGAGAAAAAGGGGAAGTAGAGGAAAAAAAAGAAAAGGGTCCCCTAAGACTCTAGAAAGAGAGGTAGTAGCTAGCCTCACTGCCCTAAGCACACCAATTAAGCCAAAAAAAAAGAGAAAAAGGCAGGCCTCCATGTATTTCAAGGCCAGGAAAAGCACAAGAATTCAAACAAGCAGAATAGGAGGAGCAGTGGAAGGACATGGACAAGAAGGAAAAATTTTATGGCACACATGAGTAGACCACATCAAAAGCTTGGGATGATAGGGAGGCCACCAAGGAAATCAAAGATGAAGAGATAGATTAATTGCTCAGAGGATGAGCAACACCTTCAATAGGGAGGTGATGATGAGCCCCATAAATGGGTAATTATATGGGATCATTTTACCTCTTAATTAGACTTAATCCACCATTATCATTAGTTTATTACATTTTTTTGATCATATTTATGCTAATAGAGTGAATTGGGTTAGTCATTATGCCAAAAAGTCTAATGTGTGCTTTATGCAGATTTTTGGTCAATTTTGAGACAAAATCAAAGGTTTAATGAGCATTTGGCAGCCAAATTCGTGGAAGAAGAAGGGAGAGGATTTGTAAGAGGGTGTCCCCTTCATTTATGATCCCTTACCTCGAATACTCCATCAAAAACTTGGAGCACAAAGCCAAGGGGCAGCGAAGCAAGTCAAGTAGGACTGTTGTTATCTTCAATTCCAGGAAGCCGAGTTCCTTGATTTTAGGAGAACTGTTGGAGGTCCCCATTTGTATAAAAAGGATTAGGTGCTCAGTAGTTTAGTCAGTTTTTAGTTAGATGTTAGCCAATGAACAATTTATTTTCGCACTTTAGTGCAGCCCTGTATCAACACGTTTTCAAGTTCTTCTTGCAGACAATTTTTGTGATGTAATGGTTATTCTTTGATTAATGAAGATGAATCTCGCTTTGCACTAGCTCTGAGATTCCTTAAGAGGCTTTAGCTCTTGGGGTTGGGCCCAACCCAAGTGCCAGTACCTCCTTTGTGTACTTTTATGTGTTTTCTTGCATTCATAGAATAATTTCTCTTATTTAGGTGAAAATCTTGCTTTGTTACTTAGGTTGTTTTTTATGATTAAGATAGTTTTTCATGCTTTAGTTTGATTTGATAGTTTGGCAACAGAAAATATCCATGAAAAGGCTATCAAGTAGTCCTTGATCTCATTTCTCCCTCCTTGGGACCATGAACTGAGACCAAGGCACACTTGCTGCTACAAAAACATTGTTTTTGCGTTCCAATGCACTTGTTAGTGTTAGATTTTAAGTTGGAAAAGTTGATATCAGTTGTGTTTCCAATGTTTAGATCTATTCTTGCTCAGTTTCCATATATTTCTTGTGTGATTTCCTATCTATAAACTTTTGTTCATCATGTTTCTGGTTTTTAGGTTAGATTAGGTCAAAATAGATAAATCTCTTTTTTTTAGTCTTGCTTAGATCAGTTTTGAATAGATGTATGCAAAGCACCTGTAAGACACTCCAGCCTATCCTTCCTTCATCATGCAACCTGTTCCAACCTCTTTCTCAAGGTTTTCCTCACTCATTTGCCACATTTTCCCAAACAACTCTAATTTCTACGTTTTTATGCAAAATCGCTTCCTTCACCTTTGAACAATTCCAACCATCTTCTCCACTCCTAAGCTTCATCTACTAGATCCTAGACCCTTAACATCCTTATCCATCCTTCATTTCCACTTTCCAACCGTTTTTCCACCATCAACCCTCTAAAACCCACTTTCGGCCTATTCCTGTAGAACTTCCTGTAGATCGCCTGCAGACTTCCTGTAGAAGTTCACGCAAGCAGCTTTTCGAGATATGATCACTGTGGAATTCTCCAGAGGGGTGCTAGGGATCCCTTAGGTCCTCTTCTCACCTTCCCAACCTCCTGCAAATTTCCACTCCACTTTCTTTCACCAATAAACATCTGCACAGTAAAAAATAGTTAAACCACATGCATAATAATTCTACATAAAATTACTCAAAAATACAAAAAGATGCTTTTTCCATATTTCCCTTCAGAAGTATCTTAGAAACATGCATTTGACCTTTCCAAGAGTCAATGACATCCATTTTAGCAACTTTCATCTCTTTTCTTGAACCAGTAGGGTTAGTCGGTAAAACTAGGGTTTGCTAGCGTTTGCATTTCCTTTCAGATTTCAGCTTCTTTTTGCAAGTAGACTAACCTCTTTTGAGTTAGCTTTTGTCCATCATAGTTAAAAGCTTCTTCTAAGAACTCATAGAAGTTGGATTAAGCTCTTAGCGAACTTGTGCCAATTGATCAAGTGACAGCCTACAGTGAGAGTTAGTACTTGTGCATATAGCACCATCACTTCCAAGTTTGTTACGAATTGCTGGGTTGATAAAAGTAAAGAAGGGAGTCCCAGGAGTTGCAGCATCATTGTTGTAATACTAGAGCCCACCAGTGGAAAAGGTAGCCGCACAGAAGAAAAACGAAGTAGCCAAGCATCATATCACAAAGCTGGCCAAGAAGCAGCATAATAAGAAGGCAACTACGGAGGTTACGGCTCCGCATGAAATGACATTAGAGGTAGTGGCACAGAAAAAGGCTAAGGATGCAGTAGCAGCAATAGCTTTGTAGATAATAGAACAAACTACAACACCAACAGAAGAGCCCAAGGAGGGCCAGGAGATGTCCACAGGGTAGCAGACTAGGGAAGTGGATAGGATAGAAGAATGCACGGACCCTAGTTCAGCATCAACCCAACTCAAATGGCCACACTTCCCTAAGAAAATGACTCCCAAGAAGAAGGTGAAGGTGACAAAGACGTCTGTTGACCTGATCACGCTCAGAAAAGGTGATCTGTTTGACATCGACGAAACAGTTCACTATGTCACAAAGGACATGCTCCGAGAAATGAAGATGGAGCAGAACACTATGTTGGAGAAGCTCAGCATGCAGCTACAAGGCTTATAGGTATAGCCCCCCCAAACAGGTACAATACCTCTGTATGTCGCAGCAGGAACCGCAAAGGCCAAATAGACATTGTGCACCCATAGGGACAACCCTCTCGTCTTGTCTGAAGGCGCCCTAGCATTAGCAAGCAAGGTTGACTAGGATGCGATGAGCATCATGAAAGGTGTAGCTTAAGCTTCGAAACCCTGCCATGTGAAACCCTGTACCAGTTACAGGATGGGGTCATCATAGAGCTCTGTGCTAGGGAAGGCCATGCGATCTAGGTATTGAATGAGCAGAGATCAACATAGCTCAACTCAACCTATAGCATGATGAGTTGGTTGCGTAGGATGGCAGACTAGAATAGGTGGTAAAGGATGCATGTACGAGTGTCTTAGAGTTGACCATGCCAGTAGAGCTACTAGCAGTAGAGCAGGTCCACCAATTGGGGATAGGAGTCTGCGAGGCTAGGGAGGAAACGATGAAGGTTCAGTTGGAGCTGAACCTGCAGATCACCAAGCTACGGTTGAAGGTGCAACCCTCCATACCCCTAGAAGTCAGAGAGCAACGTGCCCATGCTATCTAAATGGGGTTGAAGTAAATTGGCCAAGCAGTACAAGACTGCACTGGGATGTTGGATGAAGCACTAATAATGCTTACATACCTATAGGAAGATCAAAACCTATAGTGACTAGAGGTGAAGGCATGCGAGTTGTAACAAGAGTACGACAGTGTCCAAGGGACTGTGTAGACAATCGTCCTTACTCAATGACTCACCAAACTGCAGTAGGAAAGGGAAATAAAGTACAAGTTAGGTGTGTTAGGATATTCCGACACATAGGAATAGTTAAGTTCAACTTGGTCTAGTATAGAGTTAGGTATAGAGTTAGGTAAAGTGTGTTTCTTTACTGTTGTACATTTTGTAACTTACAATCTGATGGTCACGATATGTAGTGATCCGACGGTTCACTCTCTCCTCGGTATTACCAACACTTGATCCGTGGCTTGACACTCGATTGGTCCATGAGTTCTATTTAAAGCGCATGGAGGGTCATTGTTCGGG
>APFE030218779.1:48836-69409 GCA_000404065.3 Pinus taeda | reverse complement strand
ACAGGTCCAAGAGTTGTTGGATAAAGGTTTGATTCGGGAGAGCATGAGCCCATGTGCAGTACCCATTGTTTTGGCTCCCAAAAAAGGAGGAGAATGGAGGATGTGTACAGATTCCAGGGCTATTAACAAGATTACCGTTAGGTACAGGTTTCCCTTGCCAAGGATGGACGATATGATGGATTGTCTGAGTGGAGCAACTTACTTTTCAAAGATTGATCTGAAAAGTGGATATCACCAGATCCGGATTCGTGAGGGAGATGAATGGAAAACTGCATTCAAAACAAATGAAGGCTTGTACGAATGGCTGGTGATGCCATTTGGTTTGAGCAACGCTCGCAGCACATTCATGCGACTGATGAATGAAGTGCTGAAGGAATTTAACAGTAAGTTTGTTATAGTTTACTTGGACGATATTCTGATTTTCAGTAAGACTAAAGAGGAGCATTTTAGGCATTTGCAGAGCGTGTTGAGAAAATTACAGCAAAACAAGTTGTTAATTAATTTGAAGAAATGTACCTTTTTTCAGAGAGAACTGATATATCTGGGTTTTGTTATTGCGGAGAATGAATTAAAAATGGACCCAGAAAAAGTGGCAGCTATAGTTAGCTGGCCTTCTCCTAAAAGTTTATTCGAAGTTCGAAGTTTCCATGGACTTGCCAGTTTTTACAGGAAGTTCATCAGAAATTTCAGCGAGATTTGCGCACCAATGTTGGATACAATCAAGAAAGTGAATCAGCCATTTCACTGGACAGAAGCAGCAGAAAACAGTTTTCAGATCTTGAAGAAGAAGATTACTGAAAGACCTGTGTTGAGACTGCCTGATTTCAACAAACTTTTTCAAGTTCATTGTGACGCCAGTGGTACAGCCATTGGAGCAGTCCTCAGCCAGGAGGATAGACCAGTTGCTTATTTCAGCGAAAAGCTAAATGAGAGCAGACAGAAGTACTCGACCTATGACAAAGAATTTTACGCCATTGTGCAGGCTTTGAAGCATTGGCGACATTATCTATTAGGTAACGAATTTGTTTTATTTTCTGATAATTCTGTGTTACAGTACATTATGCAGCAGCATAAATTAAACCACAAGCATGTAGCTTGGGTTGAGTACTTACAAAGTTTCACGTTTGTGCTTAAACACATTAGTGGGCAATCAAATAAGGTAGCAGATGCACTTAGTAGGAGAACATTACTGTTACAGGAGAGCACAATGTAGATCTTAGGATTTGAACACTTAAAAGAGCTGTATCCGACCGACGCCGAGTTTATGGAAGCCTACGAGGCTTGCCAAAACCCGCTGTTACGAAATGACAGCAAGTGGCTGGATTATAATCTACAAGAAGGATTGCTATTCAAAGGAGGGCAGTTATGCATCCCCAACTATTCTATGCGGGAAAATATCATACAGGAAAAACACAGCGGAGGCCTGGCAGGACACTTCGGAATTGACAAAACAATTGCTCAGGTACAGCATTTCTATTTTTGGCCTAAGTTGCAGTGAGATGTGCAGAGATATGTGACTAGATGTAAAACTTGTCAATTGGCAAAAGGTCACAGTCAGAACACTGGACTTTATATGCCATTGCCCATTCCTAGTCGACCTTGGGATTCGGTCAGCATGGATTTTGTGCTGGGTTTGCCAAAGACACAACGCGGCTTTGATTCAGTGATGGTTGTAGTCGACCGATTTTCAAATATGGCACACTTTGTACCATGCAAGAAAACCAGCGACGCCACTTACATAGCACATCTTTTCTTTACAGAGATTGTGCAGTTACATGGACTCCCACAAACCATTATCTCTGACAGAGATGTCAAGTTCACAGGTCATTTCTGGAGAACCCTGTGGAAGAAGTTAGATACTCAATTGCAGTTCAGCTCCGCTTATCATCCGCAGACGGACGGACAGACGAAGGTAGTGAACCGGAGTCTGGGGAATTTGCTCAGAAGTCTAACAGGTGAAAATTCCCGGACTTGGGATCGTGTACTGGAACAGGAGGAATTTGCATATAACGATTCCCCTAACCGTAGCACAGGTTACAGCGTATTCCAAATTCTGTACGGCATGCATCCACGAGGAGTGCACGAGTTACGAGATTTGGGAAAACTGGAAAAACGGAGCGCTGATGGAGAAGATTTTGCCCAAGCTATGAGCAAACTACACGAGCAGGTTAAGCTAAAACTATAGGACAGCAGTTAGAGGTACAAGCAACAAGCTGATACAAAATGCGGGGAAGTTCAGTTTAATGTCGGGGATGAAGTTCTTGCATACTTACGCAAGGAACGTTTTCCAAAGCGAGAGTACAGCAAGCTCAAATTTAAGAAAATCGGGCCCTGCAAGATCATTCGCAAATTTTCTACGAACGCTTATGAGATACAGTTGCCACCAGGGATTGGTATTTCCCCTATCTTTAACGTGGCAGATCTGTTCCCTTATGTTGCAGGTTCGGCAGATGATGCAGCAACAGAGCCACCGCGGGACACCAAATTGGAAGGAGATTCATGGACGAGACAGATGCCGATGGCACCACCCGTCGAAATTGAGGGAATTTTGGACACACAGGTAGCCAAGCGCACACACAGGAAGGAGTATTTGAGATATTTGGTAAAGTGGAAGAACCGTCCAATAGAGGACAGTTCGTGGCTGAATACGACACAAATACAAAAGGCAGGCTACTCCGTTGACGACCTCATGGAACAGAGCCATGACTTTTTGCCACCCCGGGAGCCTGATGCAGGAGCATCTAGCTCTGAGGAGACATAAAGTGGCTGACAGTCTCATGAAAAGACCAAAACAAATAGTCGTTTATTTTAATTGGACAAGTGTTGGGCTTGTCAGTGACATGACTTTATTTTACTTGTGTTATTTTATTTTATCTGTCTGTAGGTTGTTAGGATTAAGGTAATTATAGTGGAGCATTGTTACTGTATATTAGGAATTGGTAACAGGAAAGAAATAATTAATTAGTTTCTTTTAAGTTACAGTAGTTAAAGACAGTTAAAGAACTGACAAAACTGTTATTTTCTGTTGAGATAGTTTACAAAGAACAGTTATGTTGCACTAGGATATAAACAGGAAGAGAACCATTGTACGGGATTCCCCCGAAGAACAGAGAAAAAGAAATATAGATACAGTCATTCTCATCTAACGTTGTTTTCCATTTATCTTTTCTAATTCGAAATATAGCATCACTGTACAATCTAATTAAAAGCAGCATAATATGTTTTCTGCATAATAATGTAAATTGAAGTAACAGACAAAGCATCGCATGGAGAAAAATAGCACAAGCTGTAGCTGTCATTACAGACCAGGAGACGGGAACTGTGAAGGCAGCCAACTACACAGACAAGCGAAATAACGAACAAACAAGACAAGCGGACAAATACCATTGTCAAATAAAATGAGAGTTCAGGCACACAGAAGCAAATCTAAGGTAATTCGAACCCTGACCATTCATCATTTGTATAAGCTTATCAAATGCCGGAGGAAGTAAATCTACAGTGAATCATTTCAATAACCAAATGAACTCATAACTAATATCATTCAAGCAATATCATTTCTTTCATTTGAAGAAAGTTTCCATTAAAAACGTCGGAGTCCCAAAATAATAAGAGTTCAGCAAGTAATATTACAACCAGAGACCAAACGGGATACGGTAGAAATTCCCAACAGACCGGCGGATGAGGGTTTGAGTAAACCCTAGGGTTCCACAGAACCAGACCGTAAACAAAATTTACAGACACAGGGTTTGAAAACCCTAAATATTTTCTCCACGGGAAAAATACAAAAACGTCGACACATAACTAGATGCCATGACAGCTAAAAACTTCAAGAAGGGTTTTAACACCCAACTAGCAACAAGATACAGACGCGAGGACAGAACCAGAGAACGGAGCCATCGAAGAATGCATGGGAACTAACATTGTATGCACATGTGACAAACTAGTCACAAACAAAGACTTAAGGGCCTGGACTAAATAAAAATCTAAATAAGGAAAGACACTACCCGGAAGAATACGAGCGGAGGAACTCGACATAGCCGTGGAGCACACCGAGCCTGCAAAACCCCATGACTTGGAACCACCTGCAATCACAGTAAAAGCAGGTTAGCGCAAAAGACAACCAAATGTCAGTCGAAATTCAAAGAGTGAACGAAATTTAAAGGATTCTCGCCTGAATCGAGGAGGGATAAGTCGGAGGAGACCATCATTACTTGCAGACCCTGAAAGACCAGTGCCGAGCACGTTAGAGCCACTAAAAGGAGGATGGAGAATGTTCAACAGAGAACCATAAAATTACCTGAAGAAATTGGTCGAAGCACAAGAGCTTAAGGAGGAACCTGTCAGCAAAACAAATGCATTAACCCTGGAACGAAGCAGCAAATAGATGAACAGAAATCAGTCAATACACCATAACCTTCAGCTATTCTCGTGTTGAACAGGGAGTAAGTTTACAGGCGAACAAAGCTTACCATTATAGTGTCAAGAAAACAAAAGAATCCATACAGACAGTGCGCGGAGAACAGAACCACCAAACCCAGAAGTTACACAGTCACAGAGCAGCTCGCGGGACGGTGAAAAGTAAAAATGAGAAATGATTAGGGTTTTGCGTTGACAAAAGAGCACCGTGTGTAAGGAGACCGACAGTTGGAGGTGGATAACCGGAAGGGTCCGTCGAAACCCTAACTCATTCCCAAGGTGGCGTACGACAACTCAGGTCAACCATAAATTCGGCCAGGACAAGGTCTTGTCGAGAACAGGGATATTTTATCAATAGGCGGAAGGGCCATTATAAGGGCGGAGATATTTTAATAATTGGCGGGAGGCCATCAAGAAACTACATTATTTTTTTACAAACTTTCTTATGAAACATCTGTACATAAAAAGTAAGTAACCCATGTTTGTTTTCAGAAAGATTGTATGGTTGTATGTGCAGAAGGAATGGTGACTATGTTAAAAGAACACATGTTTCATGTACAAATAGATTTAAGAAGTCATGTGGGTGTTGTTTAAAAAAATATGAAGAAAATTTTCTTGATGAGAAATATGGATTTTAAGAAGTCATGTGGGTGTTGTTTAAAAAAATATGAAGAAAATTTTCTGGATGAGAAATATGGATAAAAATAGAATTATTACATATGATATTTCCTGAAAAAATTTAAATTATTTGATTGCATGAAAAATAAAATTATTGTGATTGATATCTTGAAAGGAAATATGATCTTTGTATCCATAAAATGTACAACTATGATTTTGGGTTTTTTGGAAAGAAATATGTATGGAATTATATAATATATATATAAATATATATATATATAATATATATATATATCTATTATATTCTTTTGGGAACAAATATCTGGCAGAGGTTCATAGACTATAGCCATGATGTTAATTTCACGAAGGATATGGCCTATTATGATTTTATGAATTGGGGTGAAAGAATTTGTATTGTATGAATTGTTAATTCTTTCAAGCAGATGATTATGCATTTGCACGCAAGATGTATTTAGCTTCTTTTGGAAATGGGAGATGTGTGTTTATGAAAAAAGAATAGTTATCATATTAATGAACAAGTGGTTGAAAGAAAGAAATAATTACTAAGGTGTTAACTCTATTTTGAAATAGGGAATGTATTTTGATGTACTATAGTTATTGTAATTAGTTCTATTTTGGAAGAAAATTGTAGACATGTTGCAGGAAATAACATGTAGTTGCATGCACAAGCACATTATCTAGAAAAAAAACATTTATTCTCATGCATAAGAATAATACCCAGTGTATTAATTCTTATGGAAAATAACACATATTTTCATAACTCAGAGATTAGTTTCTTTTAGGAAATATAATTACATGCACAAAGATAAAAGTTAAGATGCTATTAAGGAATATAAATAGCGTAGTGCTTTGCATTTGTAGAAGAGAAAGAATGTGTGCTTGTGTGAGGGGAATAATGGTTGATGTGGTATTTATTTATAGACATGTTGTATGCTTTTATTAATGCATGTGAAGAAGGCATTTCCTCATATTTTATTTTTTTATGGGTGTACATGAATATATGTCCAATCATCACTAATAATGATTTGTCTAATCACTTTTTGATCTCATCATGATATCAAGTTTGTTGTCAGTAATTGTTGCAGGAAAAGGTTGTGAGATATAAAGATGAATTATGTTATCATGATATCAATTTTGTTGTCAGTAATTGTTGCAGGAAAGGGTTGCGAGATATAAAGATGAATTATGTTTACTATTATGGAAGGAAATAATTCAGTGGTCTATCCATATTGGAGGAATGTCAACTAGAAGATAATCCAATGATAGCAAGAACTAGGCCCTAAAGGACAATGGTCAAGGGTGTGTGGGTAAATGATGACATGATGATTGTAACAACTTATAATGAGTTGGGCTATTTTTGAGATGATATTCTTTGTAATATGTTATGACAATGGTCCTGGGATGGACTCCATTATAACCATTGAGTGTGGTGTTAACACCATCACAAGTGTTTAGTAATAAAATTAAATGTTTGCTTGTTTTCACCTCACAAGGTTTCAAGGGTATGTCGATGTTCAATGATGTGATTGCTCATTGTTCCCATTTGATGATGTTGATTACTTCCATGACATGATGATTACATTATGAAGTATGTGGTTAATTAACCTAGTTAAAAGAAGCATGGAGATGATACAAGGTTACCTCATAAAGTTTACGATAATATGCTACAACTACAATTAATGATTATGTAACTCACTATTTCTTACTGATGTTACTCTATGTAATGATGAACATTTTATCTAATGGCTAACAAAGAATATGGAACAATAACTTGAATAGTTATCTGTGGGTAATTTGTGTAAAAAATTCTAACTCCATTTACTTTCATGCAAGGTTATCTTTCAAAAAAAGATTGGAAACATGAATCTATTGGATAATGGGTTGTGATCGTTGATAGTGAAGCCATGAATATGTATTTGAGTTTGAAATTAGTGACTTTTAAAGATTAATCTCACATTGATTTCATGGCTATGCATCTAAGTTTATATATATATAGTGATAATTTAGAAATATATGTTAATTTTGAATTTATTAAGTAGATGAATTTATTTTTTAATCTATATCTGTATTTGTATGCATCCGAGGAAGATCAAAATAAGCTACGGTCACTTGTTTGATAACGAAGTTGGGTCAATATTTTGGAAGACGGATATTGTTTCGAGACTGAGGTGGAAAATCGATCTATACCATAAGAATCAAGTGTGATTTACTATAAGAATCAAATAAGAATCACATACACCTATATGTGGATACCTTTGTTATTGGTAGGTAGTTTTCTTACATTATTATGAAAGTAGTTGTCGACATTTTCTTATAGTTTTGACATCTTTAATGAAGATGTCTGTTAGCGTTTAATGAATCGATTTTCAAACAAGGTCGGCAATAAGTGGTAGTCCCTGCTGATTTTTACAGGAGACTTTTGGGAACATCACCTGCTAGTGAATTTTGTGAATCTGTGAACTATCTATCAACTCCATGACTTGATTATCAACTCTATTCTTCATTTCTTTCCTGAGTTCTATTTGTTCATGGACAAGAATTGGCCATGGAAAGACAAAGAACCTAGCAACGAAGACTGAACCAAACAACATTTGTCAAAAAAATTGCTACGACTGTATTGCAAGAAGAAAACCATAGTCGATTGGCACTATTAAACATTAAAAATAAGTTTACGAGAGTTTTTGTGTTCTGTTAAAAACAAGTTTACCATAAATAATTTTGCCTGGGATTTTGTGTTGGTTTTTGCGATCTATTAAAAATAATAAGTTTACTAGAAATAAGTTTAAAATAAGTTTAGCATAAATAAGTTTACCAACCTTTTTGTGCTCTGTTTAAAAAAAAAAAGCTTTACCATCAACCATTCTACCAACATTTTTGTCGTCTGTTAAAAATAAGTTTACCACAGTTTTTACACTGTGCTTTGTCTATTATGCTCTATCTATTCTGCCTTACACATATATTGATATAAAATGAGGGTACAAATCTATCTCCTAAATAAAGGAGGAGACAAAAAGTAAGAGGAAGAACATGAGGTATTACCCTGATCTAAAATCTAAGTAATGATTTCAAAGGGAACTACAAAGTTCAGTGAGATGGACCCAAAATCTGAAATACAAAGACTAAGAGTGATTCAATCTTCGCTAGTAACTGTTGTTCTAACATTCAAAGGCCAACCGCAAGAAGCTTTGCATAAAGCATTATATGAAAGAGAAACTAGAACATAATCTGGACTATGTACTCTATTTCTTTTTGCACAAGGTCACCCCTCAGAGACCTCTCCTCGCTACTTGTGTAAGGTTTAGAGCAACCATGTCCCTTGGTTGGTAATAGTTACCCAACATTGCACTAATCTCGAGCCAATGAATGTACTATTAATGATATATATCCCCTGGTAGGATGCTCGAGATAATTACATATCCCTGGTAGGATGCTCGCGATAATTACATCTATTTTTATTTGGATCCTTCTCAATGCTCCTTATGTCTGTGATTAAAATCAATATATGTTTATATCAATGCTCCTTACATCTCTGATTAAAATCAATCTACGTTGCTTATATATCTTTAAAGCCTTCTTTTACTTTTCGCTTTTTCATAGAGATGTTTCTAACGTTCCCTATGTATTCTATTTTCTCTTTTGGTAACCTCTTACCGCTTTTTCTAAAGTTGACTCTAGTACTTCCTAAATTGACTCTAGTACTTCCTAAACATTCTTTTATTTTTGTCCTTTTTCTAGTCTCGTAGGGGTGCTTTAGCCCTCGTGGTACTCCTTTTCTTTGTAATTTTATAAAGTAGTCAATTTAGGCAATTAGTTGGCATTAAAATTTACATTATAATTCTAAATTGGATTGTCGGACAATGTGTGCTATCACGATGTTCCCAGTTGAATCTTTCGTGCATAACCAAATCTCGAATAACAACTAAACCTCGATTTTAAAAATAATGACCTTATTCACCTTGTTAGGTTTCCACAATGTCCAATAGGTAGTTGTCCAACAACACAACCCATCGTTCCCGGGAAACAGTAAACAAGGAACTGCTTTACGTCAGGAAACCAAATTTTAAGCATTGTTTCCAATCGTCATTCTGGAAAAAAACATATATCATCTTCGAAAATATTAGTCATGACAAACCCCCTTCTTCCCTTTTCTTAATTTTCATTTCGAATGAGATAAATTTGATGTGCTATTTATCACCAATTAGCTTGATTTCACCAAACTTAAATCTTCCCAATTTAATTACAACCCAAAAACACGAGCAAACAAAGTTAGGTTAGAACTCAGTACTTTAATCAAAATATTGCATAAATTAGGCCAATTACTTTTATATAAAGTTTGTCTTCATGATATGCGAAGACCAAATGCCACGTGAATTCCATGTTTTGGATTAAACCTAAAGCATTTACGATAACTGTAGGGAATAAAGGAATGGGCATTCTGTCATTCTAAAGTCGTCTATAGCTTCTGCAAACTTCTCAATTTTGTGAATTTCATTTTTTGCATCATAAGGAGGTAAGGCATTAACAACAACATTGGAAGTCAATGTAAGTCTGAAATGTCTGCCCATAATGTAACCTAGTCCAAGACATCCAGCACCGAATGGAATAATTTTCAGCCATGTAAGGTACATTGATTCTCATCCTTGAATCTTGCGAACAATGTAAAAAAAAATGTGAACGCTCCTTTTTTTTTTTTTTTCCTTATTTTCGCTCAAATTATGATCCTGGAAGCCAAATGATGAACAATTAGTCTTTGCGGCCAAACGTTTAGAAAATCCTCTAATAATGTTGCATGCAAATCCTTAGACTCGAGTATGCAGAGGACCTCTTGTAGAAAGCCTAGGAATTAATAAAAGCCCTAAGTATCCTAGAACTTGTCTTCAACTTTTGAATCCTCATTGACATCCTAAATTTCGTTTTTTTCCGTGTTGCATACAAACAATTCAACTGGATTGATTTGAACGAATTCTGATCATGCGCTATTTTGATGAAGCATTTAAACAAATAAATAGGGGGAATAGAGAAGCCGTAAACCTTATTTAAAGCGAGAATGACTAGAATTGCATAATTTCATAACGAGTACAAATGTATGTGGTACGAACTTAACGTGTCATTTCTCCTCAAAGATGAGAGCACATACACCTGGACAAGATGCAATCTTTGTGCGTCTCTTATCATATGTGTGGGTAGGGAAGTATTCGTCACCTTTAATGAAGTGAATAAATAAAAGAAATTACACACCTAATTTTAAATAATTAATTTCGAGATCCACATGGGGTAGTTCAAGCAGCAAGGGCTGTGGAAATCAAGTCTCACCGAACCGGAAGTATTGGGTTCAAATCTTGGGCTAACCTTCCCCGTTGAGGGGTACTTAATGGACATGTAAATCAGAGAGTCCGACCCTAACTTACAAAAAAAAATAACTAATTTCGAGAAAAAAAAATCATAACCTATATGCCACACGATTAATTTCAAAAGAAAAGAAATACAATCTATGTGCCACACACGAACTACATACAATCCAAGTGTCTATTTCATCCTCTGTCCAGTTCTGGGACAAGCTCAACCCACAAATTCATGACTGATCCAAAGAAAACAATAGTGGCCTGGTCGAGTATCCTATCCCTATCTAGGCTCCAAATCCAAGGTGGAAAACATAGAGAAACATGGAGAAATTGAGATCTAAGAATGTAGTGAAAATAGCATTATATAATTCATTTACCAACAATTCTGATTTTAGTTCGTCTTCGCTATGGAAGTGGGCCTGCTGGTGGTGAATCATCAACGTATTAGAGTAGTTGTCTTCTAATGAGGCTAGCCAGAAGGAACAGGCAGAGGGGACTTATTAGTCCTCTGACAGGGGTATACCAAGAATCTGCTTAAAAGATAACACAAATAGAAAATCTTCTTAGATGGACGCAAACATGGACTAATTAAGACTAGCCTGGAGACCTAGCCATTATAGCCATAGCTCGAACTGGTTATCCTAAGTTTTACGAAAAACATATAATTGCGCTGTAAATAGGAGGTCCAAACAACCGCGAACTGTTTATCCCAAGTTTTAGAAAAATTATACAATCGAGCCAGCAATAAAAGGTCCACACAAAACATTGGATAAATATTTGTTGGAGCAAAATATTTTATTTAAAACATTGATTTAAACATGAATATATTAATTAATCAATCCACACAAAACATTGGATAAAAAATTGTTGAACAAATATTTTATTAAACATTGGTTTAAACGTGAATTATTAATTGATCAAAATTTAATAATAAGTCCAATGCTATCGATCGTAATAGTGCCTGCTAGGGACTAATAAGTACATAACAAATCACTATATGGCAAGTATTTTATATAAAAAATATATAACAAAATAAGTATATAAAGTAATTTTGGAAAAGTTTTTGACATAAGCTTGTATGCCGAAGTGTTCTATGGGATTTTTTTTTTATCTTAAAGATTTAATAAATCGAAAATTTTAAAAGAATAATTTTGTTGTAGTGAAGAAAGTATTTCATTACAATTATTTGGCGTAGACTTTTTTTGCGCGGATACTTATTAGTCCCCGCCTCCGGCATAGCAGGGACTATAGCGTTCGATACGCCGTTGACTTACTATTACTCTTCGCGTTGACCGTCAATTTCTACCGGTTAATTGCTGTTTAACCAAAGTTTATATTAGGCACTTTGTGTGCAAAAAAACTTTAACCAAAGTTTTTTGTTTAACCTCTTATTTCCGGCCTCACGTGGCCCGATGTGCGCTCAACTCAATTTATCCTAAGTTCTCTGTGGTGCCTGTTCTCCGTCTGCGCGCAACTTCATTTATCCTAAGTTTTTTATCCTAAGTTCTCTTTGGTGCCTCTCTCTTATCCAAAGTTTGAAAGTTATGCTATTTTCTGGCGGACAGGTTTTTAATCCAAAGTTTGGTAAATTTGTTTCTGCCACATGTCTATCTGAATGCATGCAACTCTAGTGCTATCTACAAGTCAGCAAGCCAGTTTATTATCGATCCCAACCTTGGGTTGATTCTTTCTTTCAACCAGCAGTTGGATTCTATCGTCCAGAACAAGCCATTTTATTATCGATCCCAACCTTGGGTTGATTCTTTCTTTCGAGCAGCTGTTGGATTCTATTGTCCAGAACAGGCGGTTGATTATCATGTAATCTCAGTCACGGGGAAATTAGCTACGAAAGGGCGCAAGTTATGGTAAGGTTTGTGACCTAGACTACAATATTATTGTTACTGTTTTTTTGTTAAGTACTTGACAAGAGATTTGATCCAGTACAGAGCTTGGAGATGTTAATACGACACATTTGTTTGTCATTGTTGCCAGGGTGAAATATAGCCTTCAGGTAAGGGTAGCTGGTCTGAGTCGCCGGCTAAACAGGTGGAGACTACACATAAGCGGATTGATTACTTTTGACAAATCCAAAAGATTGATTGATCGGTTGGCAACGCTTAACTAATTCAAATACAGCTCAACAAAATCCTTCGTAGACGCTAATGAGAAACGGCACAGCTCACGTAACAGGTAAATTATATGAAAGTCAATACTGGTTATATGTCATGCCATTCGCACTTGAACGTATGGTTTCACTCACTCAGTGCATTTGTTAAAATAAATAAGTTTAAAACCATCGGCACAGGTAATTGAAGAAATTGTGGTTGGAGTAACTCTCGGACATAATTCAATCAATCCGTGGCCTGAGTAATTTTCAGACGCACATAATTCAATAGTGTTTGGAGTAATTTTCAGGCATACCGAATTTTTATTTGGGATTAGATTATAGAACTCCTCCCCACCTAACCTTTTAGTACTCGGAAAGTTGCCAGTACACATTGAATTTAATTTTGATGTTTCATTTCAAGAATATTTAATAATTGAATAATCAAAAGTAATGTTAATATTTTTATTTCATTTTCCAGTTTAATTTTAGATACTTTGGGAATAGGCCATCAAGATAAGAATGAAGTAAGCAGGGAAAAGAGATGTATATTTTTTTCAGTTTAATTTTAGATATTTTAGGAATAGAAAATCAAGATTAAAATGGAGTAAGCAAAAAAAAAGAGATGTATATTTGTTTGACTTCATTTTTCTCTGTTTAATTCCAAAATATTTTTTCAGTGTAATTTTAGATATTTTGTGAATAGAAAATCAAGATAAAAATGGAGTAAGCAAGAAAACCTTAATAAAAAACTCAACTAGAAATGCATCCATTTTGTTCTTTAATTTCCTCTGCTTTAAATGCAATTTTTTTTTCTTTAACTGTTTTTATTTACTGTAGCCATTACCTGAAAACGTTTATTTTTTAAAAAATTCAACCTAAAGACTACATAATAATAATATGAAATTAAATTCCGCCTCTATTTCCTATAAACTTATTTTCTGAAATTATTTTACACACCATCATTTTTCTCTGAGAATGATCATTTCTGAAAATCATTCCAATGTTACCTCGCCTCCATTTGATCATTTCTGAAAATCATTCCAATGTTACCCTCTCCTCCATTTTGTGACTCTAATCATTTTTGTTTTTCCAAGATCGAACCATATCTCTCTCTGTCATTATGGAATTATATGTTCCTCCCTTTCTTCCTTCGCCGCCTCCACACATCTTATTTCTTATCCTGGCTGCCTGCTGTGCCTCTTTAATCTGCTTCTCGTTATACCCAATTCTTATCAAATTTGTAACTGACAAGAAAATATTTACCATAGAAAAGTCTGTTTTCTACATCTGTATATAGTAAATTTTAACGAAAAAAACATTTTTCAAATCATTAATTAAATGCAGATTGTAGTAGTTTTTCAATCACATACCTGAACTGCAAGCAAAGGAAGAGACTGGTCATCTGCACAAATAGAATGGTTCAGAGGAAACAGCGGTTCCTGAGGACTTTTGTGAAGGAGAATCTGGTCAAGGGTGGCGTCTGCAACGACCTCTGTAAATTAGGCACCCTCGTCATTGCATTCCATATTTAGAAAATCGTCGGGCCCAATCTGCGAGCAAAAGGGTAAAAATGAAGGATCAGCTTTCTGTTCTAGAAGCAGTGTTCCTAGGAGAGCCTTCGGATTAGGGTTTGCAGAATTCTATTTTAATGGACTTTTGCCGCATCTTCCACAAAGCGCTTCAGATTTTGAACCCACCTGCATTTTAACACTCATTTTTGTGGATGACCTTTCAAATTTAGGACCCACCAGTGTTTTAACACTTCTCTGTCTTGAGGCACTTTCAGATTTAGGACCCACCTGCATTTTAACATTGCTCCATGCGGATGAACTTTCAGATTTAACACTGCGGTGTGCGACTGAACTTTCAGATTTTACACTGCTTTGAACGCCAGGTATTTCAGATTTTACACTGCTTTGGACGCCAGGTAGAGGATAGAGAAGCTGTGAGATCGACACAGCAGTTGTTGTATTGAGAAAACGCAAGGTGGAGTGCACACATGGTGCATGCAGGCCAGCCATGCTACCCAAAAGTTTTTTAATCTTTTACTTTTTTAATATTTTATTTCAATTATTAATATTTAATATTTTATTTTATTTCAATTAAAAACCAACAACGGACTAGACTTTAAAGCTATGATTATGGCACTCAGCAAATTGCTCGTAGCATGCCGCGTGAATCCACCGAGTACTGGACTCTAGATCGACGTCCAAATGGCAACCACGTAGATGGCATTCTCTTTATTTTGAAATTCCCCTTAAATTCCATTAGAAGGCAGGTTTTCTTTTGGATTTTGACGACCAGTCGAGAGAGAAGTTTTGGCGCTCGGCTGAATGTTGTCAACCTCCAAATCGCATCCAGCTTTATGGAGCATGCAAGTTGACGTCCTATCTCGGGCTGTCCAGTGCGGAAGCCCCTATCTCAGTTTACAAATAAGCGCCTATCTCAGTGTTCATGTGTTCAGTTATATTTTTAACATTCACATTTTAATATTTTAATTTTCTAGAGGAAGTTTGAAGGTTGAGATAGTGCATTTGAAGTGGTTTTAAAAAAAGTAAGAATGGAGATAATTATTGAACAGCATTCCAATTTTCAATTTGAATCTTTTTATTTATTTCAAACCTGTATATTTATTCATATTAAAATGAAGTAACTAATAATATCAAAAGTAGTTTAATTGGTAAGTGCTAAATTGGAGTATTATGTACAACAAACTGGTGGTTCAATTCCCAAGTAACAAATTCTACCCTAAATTCTACCCTATATATATTCCTTGTTCAATGACTCACATAGCAGTGGGGATACTATACCTGGTTGGGATTGAACAGTGAAAACTTAAGACTATTCTCCAGACGATTGTCTAAATTACACGGGAGAGTGAATTTGTTCGTCTCATCCCAATTACTGTAACGCGTATGGTAAACAGGGAAAGAGCTTTGACATGGCATGGTACTATTTTACGCCCATTTACATCAGGAAAAAAAAATTGCGAATATAGTTAATATAACGCGTATGGTAAACAGGAAAAGAGCTTTGGCATGGCATGGCATGGTACTATTTTATGCCCATTTTACATTAGAAAAACATTTGCAAATATAGTTAATATGAGTAGGGATGATTCAACAAATACACTAATACAAGACACATCATCTCACAGCTATTGTCCGATTAGCAATTGGGTTGGGTCGAACAGTGATCAAGAAAACCTGCCAATTTCTTTGGCATCGACTGTCGTGCCCCTTGATCGATCAATGAATGACTACGAAGCCTTTATTTATTGAATAGGTTTGGTTTATGAAGGCAGGTATACCCGATTCAATAACACTACTATTTACCTAATTAGTGCGTGTGCTTTGGCTTTGCGGATTGTGTGGGTTTTCATGCATATATATATATATATATACACACACACAGAATGTACCACAAACTGCAATATATCAATTGCTTATAATCTTCTGGCTTGAATACTGACTTATCCTCATTACTGGTAGCTGTTTTCCATTTCGAATTTGAAGAATGGAGTGTATTATCTACAAGTGCACGAAAAATACTCATGCGCTACTTCTTCTAATGGCAGCCTTACTTTTTGCGAGGATCAGCGACAATGTAAATGTTGCTGCTGCCACCAGAAAAATGAAGATAGAAGATGTAGATGTTAATAATGATGATAGTTCTCCCGTTGCCAGTGATCCTGTAAGTAACTAAATCGATTTTTATTCTCTTAGAATTTGTGTTTACTCAGTCTGTCTTCGAGATTTGAGCAACCAGATCGAATTAAAGTCATCAATTCACGGCAGAATCAATTTTGATTCTTATGGGTATGTTTGTCTTGATATGGCCCTCTCCAACGACATCATCACGCCATCTCTGAGATCTGTCATTCCCTTGATCACCATAAATTATCCCAGTCATTCACTTGTATGTTTGATAACGTCATCATTCAGATCACTTAGACTTTGTTTTACTGCTGCTTGTGTTATGATTTCCTTTAATGGCAATATCTCCGCAGTAGGCACGAGTACCCAAATTCAAGTGCTTAATTAACTCCAGTGGTAACATACTTAATTATCAGTTTGACCTGTTCTATTTCAAATTCTAGTGTGGTTGGTATACTGGTTGACTACTAGCATTCACCAAGTGGTTATTGCTGATCATAGTTAGTTTTGAGTGAACGTTGGAATTTGCGATGAAAGCCAAGGCCCAAGGCTCTGCCATTATCATGGATCATTTCAGAGCTCATATTTTTCTACAAAAGAATACACTGTTTTCATTCATCAAGAAAAGCTATATGAGAAAGAATCCCCTGGTTATGCTTTTCAACATTTTCACATACATTTCATATCTGTCGTTTTCTCAATGAATGGGATGCTTGGTTTTTTGGGACTTCCAAATTAAAGTTATACTCTGGTGGTGTTCATCTGGGTTTTTGAAATTCAGTTACCTTCTAAGCTCCTGTTTGATGTGTGCAAAACGAGCACTGGTGCAGCTTTTTAGTGGTGCAATTTTTATAGATATGCAAATTCTATATTGATTATCTTCATGATACCTTTTCTTGACTAATTATTATATTGACTATATTACAAAATTGAAGACGCTGCTGGTCAAAATTATTTATCGTTTAGACTGCACAGGCTCGCTGAAACATTCTGAAATTAAAACACTGCACTCCTATCAAAAGAGGGATAGTAGCGCATGTCTCTTTTCATTAATTCCAAAGCTGTAATTAGTTTATTATCTTATTTCAGGCCCGGCAGGGACTACCGCCACGGCAGTGGCTCCCTTGTTTGATTTTTGTTTTCATTTACTGGAACATTTATGGACCAAAATTTGTCGCCATCAAGGTAATGGGTAATTGGGCTCCTTCGCCTGAGCTATTTGGTGTAAGTTTTGATAATAAAAAAATAACGTCTTAAATTATCATAATTTTTTTCTAAAATATTTAGATGTAAAAAGTATAAATCAATAGATTTAAATTGAAATTATTTATAATATTAAAATTGCTATCACTATATAGCACCTTATTTATGAAGGGTATCAATAGGAAGATTTATCTCAAAGAGTTGATTACCTAAAGAAAAAAATTAGCTATTATTTTTATTGAAAAAATAATTCTATGCACTAAGATGACTTTTAGAAATATATTGAAATATAATTCTACCACTCCTCATATCTTCAAGGATTCTCCTATCTATAGTGATTATATGGTGAAACAAGAACTATAATTTAACTATCTAATCTCTAACATCTATGTGGCCAAACAAGAACTATAACTTAATTATCTACATTTCCATATTTCAAATATATCATTATGTGTTGATTTAAATTATATTGACCTCCTACTTCATACCACTGCATTTATATGTTAGGGAAAAAAAATATGAGACATCTCTTTGCTTAAAAAAATTTCAGTTCTCTACATTTCCATATTTCAAATATGTCATTATGTGTTGATTTAAATTATATTGACCTCCTACTTCATACCACTGCATTTATATGTTAGGGAAAAAAAATATGAGACATCTCTTTGCTTAAAAAAATTTCAGTTCTTTGGTTAGGTTGATTATCAAGTAGTTCTTATGGAGAGAATTCTTTTTAGAGAAATATAATACTTTGTATAACCCATTGTTTTCAAATTTTAATCCTATTATTATTGCTATTACTAAAATACCGATATGGCTCTGTTAATTTTTTACTATATTTTTCGTATTTACTATTTTTAAATATTGAAACCCTTTTAGCATTTACTATTTTTAAATATTGAAAACATTTTAAACACTTAGCAAATTTAATTAAAAAAAGTAGTGCACTCATAAACATTCACATATATTTTTGTTAGAAATAAACCTTGGGATCTTTCTAACAAAATACTTCTAAACTTAAAAATTTATCACCGCATTCAACTGGACTCTTACAACTCAACTCTTAGATTGTGAGGGCACAACATCATGTTGCCATATATATTATCTAGCATAACATAACACTTTTTGTCCCCTTGGCGGTGGTCATCATCTAAGGAAAGAACAAATTAAATTAAAAAAATATATTGAAAAGTTGTTTTTCCTTTAAAATGTTGACGATATCAACGATTACAAGTCTTTAAAAGGAAATCCACCCCTCCTTCAATGTTTAACCTAAAGACAAATAAAAAATATATATTGAAAAGTTGTTTTTCCTTTAAAATGTTGATGATATCAACAATTACAAGTCTTTAAAAAGAAATCCACCCCTCCTTCAATGTTTAACCTAAGTTACATTGATATCAAGCTTTCCTCCCATAAAGAGTTGGTTGTTTCTAAAATTTCTCAAGTATCGACATGTGCGTTTATTAGCAACTTAATACGCAGATAATGTCTTTCATTTTTTCTTCAAATGAGGTGAGAATTATGTTCACAGCCATAATTTTATTTAACTGATAAAACAACTATTCATGAAATTATACTTTAACTTGGACTAAATAGCGTAAGTTTGGAAAAAATAATCAATCAAAACAATTTTTAAAAAAGGAGGTCATTGCCATATACATGATTGTAATTTCATTATCACCCCACTCCCTGATATAATATTAGGGCACGCCATCCATTACTGTGAGCCTGAATAAAATTTATTCAGCAGCCAACGGTGTAATCAGTGTCAATCTAATGCAGTTGAACATGACATTGATTTGAATATGGGGCCTTCAAAATAAATCCGTGGTCAGAAATGAAAGTGTGAAAAGAAAACCAGAGTGGAGCATACATGGTAATGGCGTCATTCCATCGTAACTTGAGGAAGCGATGGTTATAATTGCGACCGCCATTTTCCTGTAACTTTCCTGGATTCACAACTTATTCGCAAACGTGCGCCTTTTGTCTACTCCTTGGTGGCTGGAACTTTCTTATAACAGATGTGTAAATTAAAATATTATCACCATAACTTTGCTTCCATAACTTTTCCATTGCTATCTCATGGCATCATAGTTTTCATGGAAACATAGCGGCCATGATAAAATAGTATTTTTTATATAATCATAACTCTTACTCCATCACGGATCCTATTTCTTCATTGTAATATTTCACCTCCAACTAAGAGAGAAGAATGTATTATAAGGACGGCTTATATGGAAATGCAAAGAAAGACGAATGAAAATTTTAATTTAAATTTATTGTAGAGAGTTTTGAAATATTTTTTTAGTGTAATCTGTTTTTTCAATTTTATATATTTGTTAGTGAAAGGTTGTTCAATCTTAACGAAATTACACAATCTCTCTTATATTAGATTTGCATTGATTGTATATATAGGTGAGAAAAATCTATTTTAACTTTTCTTGTGTTCCCGTGAGCTTTGTCACTATATGGGAATGCTATTTTTTTAGTGGGAGCTTCCATTGGAGCTTGAGGAAGTTTTTGGAGTTTTGAAGACTGTTTTTTTGGAGTTCCGCCATTATTTAGGTTGGGAACACAAACCCTGTAAAGAAATACACTGAACTGCCCACAAAACATAAACCTATGTTGAGACCTTCCAAAGAAAGGTCAAAGACATCTTTAACGCCTATATCCTTAATTGAGAGACTGGAGCAATCTCTTGATGGGTTTAAGCATACTGCACCTGGACGTATCTGGGATGTCAAGGATGATGAGTATTTCTTTAGTTGTTTATATATATATATATATTATAATTTATATATATATAATATATCACAGAAGATTGTATGTGCATATTTTATGTGGCAGTCAATGCTTAAACGTTAGAGTTGTTTTGTCTAGTAAGAATAACTAGAGAAGCATGTAAACATTAGAGTTGTTTTGTCTGGTAAGAATAATTGGAGAAGCATGTCAGAGAACTAATGAGTGTGTGCATATTGTATGTGGTAATCAATGCTTAAACATTAGAGTTGTTTTTTCTTGTAATAATAACTAGAGAAACATGTGAGAGATAACTGATAATGAACTTGACATTTTATATATATAAAAGGGAGAGACTCTCTGAGAGAGACACCCAAAGAATATATTTCTATATAAGAGAGATTATATATTTAAATTGATTTTAATATTGTGTATTTTGAATCAATATTAATTTTGATTATTATATAA
>APFE030218779.1:4292-26919 GCA_000404065.3 Pinus taeda | reverse complement strand
ATAACAATTTAATTATTTACATTATTTTCATTTTTAATAAGAAGTTATGATATATGTTTTTTTAATAACGGAGATGGTGTAAGTATACAGATTTAAATTTACATTTATGATGAGAAGGGATCAAATATTTAAGATAGAAATATTTTGTTCAACAAATTAATTTAAAAAATTTAAAATGTAAAGGGAATATTTTCTCAGAATAAAATGGAATTTAAAGTTTAACAATAATTTCAAAAGCAAGTAAATTATATAATAAATAAAAAATTTATGTAAAAGCAAAATAATAAAAAATATGGTCATTAAATAAAGTAAAGCGTTATTTTTTTATTATAATAATTTTTTAAAAATTAATTTTTTTTAGATAAAATTTTATTTTTAAAATTAGTAGACAATAATTATGTAAATAATAACAACAATACAAATAAATGAATAACTATATTAATTATTTACAATGGTAAAAGGGTTCTATGGAGAAATACTAATTGCTTGACGAAAACTTATTGATCCACATTTTCTTTTATGAATGCTTTCTTTGCATTATCATGACAAATAAGTTCCATCCTTTGCATTTGGAAATGTCACTTATAAAGATCAGTGCCACCCTTCGTTTTTGGAACAGTCAATTATAAAGATCACTTTGACGATATAAATGGTATTTTTTTTAATTGGGAACAATTAGTTTAAAAGATATAATTTAAAGGATCACATTTATTTGATTTGAAATTTGTGTAAAAGTTATTAATAAATAATTTAATGAAGTTTTTTTTTTTCAAGTGAAATTAAGTGACAGAAAATGCCAGATAATAATTTATATGTTTCTTTAATATTATTATTAATGATTTATCTAATATTTTGTCCTCTCTTACATGTTTTTTAGGTTTTAATCAATATTTCCGCGTCTCCACCATTTTCGCAACTCCAACCGAGATGGACCTTTGTAAATACTGGATAAAAAAAATATGTTTTAGCCCATATTTATTTTATTTCAAAGTGTAGCATGATGTTTTATCTAATATCTCTAATATGTTTTAGCAAATATTCTACTCCACCTCCTTTTACATTGAGTAAAACATAGAGTAAACGAGTGAGGGAAATATTTCATAAACCATAGAAATAAAAAGAAGTATTAGACAAAAAAAACATATTAGATGAAAAATACTGTGAAAAACATATTAGGTTTTACCAAAAAAAATTCTCCCATCTGTACATTCAATATCTCCAAAATCTTTACCTTAATATTTCTCTCAAACTCCCGGATACCTTCACCTCATCTTCGATTATGTTCTATCAATATTTCTCAACAATCCTACCTTCAAATCTAAAGTTAACCCCCAGCGAAAAAATACTATTTCCAAGGACTCTGGGTATAAATATATCTATGAAGTTAACAAAGGAATAATACTGTTTCTAATGATGCTGAGTATAAATATATCCATAAATAAAGTTAATATTTAGAAATAATACTGTTTCGAATTATAGTGGGTGTAAATACATCCATAAACAATGGAATTAGAAGCAACGACACCGTCAAATGTAAGGGTGGAAAAACAATGTGGTTGTGGTGGATGTGAAGTTACATCAAATTAGCTTGATGCAATTCAGGATAAAATGTTTGTTCTTGGCCAGGGAAATTCACGAGGTATAATAATAGGAAGTGTCTTCTAAGATCTTTTTACTTTGATTATCTTAAAATATTTTTTTTAATAAAATTTTAATCGAAATTTTAATTAAAAATTATTGAAAATAAAAAAATATAAACCATTGGTTTTTTTTAAATATAATTTAATAATTTTTAAAATATTTAATTAATTTATTATTAGGTAAAAATATAATTTTAAACCATTATTAATTACAATCCAATTAAATTATATCGCAATTTCAATAAAAGAGAGCGAATTTTCCCGTGATCCTAACTATGCTATAGAACCCTCTAATCTAAACAATGGAATACGGAAATATGTTGCTTCCCACGCTTGTCCAGACGTCGCTTGAATTGATTTCCGGATATATTTGAGGGGCTATGCGAAATTATTATATTTTTACCCAAAAGGCGATTTTAGGGTTCGAAACAGAAATCTTCCTCGTTTATGGAAGAGAATTTATTTAACAAATTCAAATTTCAGACATCCGAAATATTTTCCAAAGATGTAACACTCCATTCAAACTATACAATAAAAATAGAAAAAAAAATTATTGATGTCAGCTGACGTGTCTCATTGACAGTGCGATGCACCGATGTGATTATAGTTTTACTGCATTTATAACACATACTTATCACTGCCAGCAAATAAATTATGGGTTACATCAGGGTACTATTGCCCGTAGATATTACAATATGAATTAAAAAAAACTAATGTTAATATATGGCATTAACTATATGATTGTCCGGACTGACGTGGCTGGCAGGTGAGGTTTGGGGTTTTGCGATCTTGGGCTTCCCACTCTATCGACGACTAAGGATGAAGGTTCCAGATCCGACGACCTGGATCTGATTCAAAGACTATTGCACCACCATATCAGGTTTATGCCTCATTCACCGTTTACTTTTCTCGTTGATTTGGTTCATTGTTTCCCTCCTTTGCTCTGTGAGCCCTTCCTGTAAACGGATGTCCACCAAAGGATTTTTAGTGCAACCTGAACCCATCCAGGTATCTAGATGGTTCGATCTTATACCAGGTTTCGTTCCCTATTGTTGCTTATCACAGTCATATATTTTTACAGTTGATTGTTTCTGTATCGATTCGGGTTCTAATCTCATTTTTTTTTTGTATTTGCAGGAAGGAGGTAACGAGGTTGAAGCTCAGCGATATAATATCCATACAACTGTTTTCACAAGCAGTTTCCTTGGTTCAGGTTAAGCATTTTCATGCGCGAAGAGGATTCTGGTCAACAGTGGAGGTTTCTCTGTGGCTCTCGGAATCAAATGCTACAATTAGCTTATCTCTATTTTGATTCCCTTTGCTCCAAATATGCAATCCTCTGTAATGTATCTTAGGGTTCTCGGCATAGTTCAGGGTAGTAGTGAACTGAGATATGGTTTAAGTTTGAGGCTCTCGGCGGTCCTGAGATGGGATTACCCATAATGATTTACTCAAACATTGTTGTATTTTCTGCAGTTAAGTTATTTCATTGTTATGATTTGGTATTTTCCTTTCTACAGACAATGAACTCTTGAATAGAGGGGAAAGACCCTACTACACAATACAGTGACTGTCTATAATGTGATTGTATGCAAAATACGGAACTGGGTTATGTCGGACCTCCCATTGCATTTGTGTTTTCTGTAGTTTATTTCAGTTATGCTGCGGTAGTCATATATGTTGAACACTGTACATATTTATATACATATTTATTCTGTTATTCTTCCTCCGTGACTATAATGCTTTTATTCTGCAATTATTGATTAGGCTCAATTCGAAATGATTACCAGATCTTCGTTTTTCTTAATTCCTTACCGTTATTCACAATAACTGAGGTCTTTCATAACAGAGTAACAAGCATAACTATTTCCTATACTTAGCTTGGAATTTTCGTGCCTCTCGGTGCCGCATATTGGGAAAAGTTCGGGTTATAAGTGTCTTTGTTTCTTATTGCTCCTAATTTATTAAAAATCATGTCCTGGTTTAACCAGTGTTGTGGCTACTAGAATAAAAATTGCCTAAGTTCTCATGATTTGATGTCTACAACTCTAACCAATCGTTTTTGCCTAGTTAAGTTTTGAAGGGAATACCCTTATGGTTCTTGAGATAGAAGTTCTCGCTGTCTACGAGTCCTTGATGGGGAAGATGGTTTTCATGCTTAGGTGATAATACTTACCTCTGTTAAATAACCCGTTTCCTTATGAATTATTTCTACGAACTGCTTGACTCCTTTTCTTTCCATACATGAGTGAGCAATTATCCTGGTTGATTCCATAAGGTTGGTTGACTCCTCCAATGATTCGCTCCATAGGTAATTAAATGAACAAGTCTGAAGGGTTATACATTGTTTCTTGTTTTGCGAACGTTCCATTTGCTAGTCGTATCATAAAATACAGTTCTTTTTCCTTTGTTATCAGGAAGACCATAGCAGGGCTCTCTCGTGCATGTTACTTCCATTGTTTCTGGTTCCATAATTTTGATTTACTATGGCCAGGGTTACTATGTTTTCTAGAAATAACTCTTCCAATGTCAATGAATCGTAAATTCTAGTAAATAGTGATTTAATTCATTGTCGTTCCCTTCGTATTCCAATATTGTTTTTTTCTATGTTTTATTCTTTAATAGAGTATGTAGCACACAAATGCTATTTAGACCACAACACACTGTGCAATTTTCTTTAATAATGAACAGAGTCATGCAATTTTATCTCAACTACCGTTTACTGCTCAACTTTTTTTTTCTGTTAAAAAAATATTCCACAGAGTTCAGTTACTTACCTGGTTTTTCAAATAATTAGCTTATCTCTCAGAAACTGAGATTACCTCTTTCCATTTGCTTCTTATTTTCCTCCCATCTGCGAGATTCGTCCTACAGGAACCGAATCTCCCCCCCGTGATTCTTGCAGGACCACTGTCTGTCAGCAAGTTGTCTGCACTCAGTGCCTGGCTATCTGGTCCTCACCAGACCTAGCCAGCTTTTTCCTTCTTCCTTCCCAGCCTGTCTCTACAGCACAGTAACCCCCCCCGTTCTCTCTCCTTTTCCTTTTTCTCTGGAAACCCCTTCTAGTTAAGGAAAGACGGTTAGGGTTCGGGAATTTCAGAACTGTTTGGCCTTCCCCTTTTCTTGGGAAGTTCCAACTTTAAAGAAACATTACTTAAACAAAAGAAAAGAATATTATTAAATTTCAACTATTAGTAATGTTTCAGTAGTCTGCCAATTACCACAGTACAAATTAAATATTTACATCAGTTCCGGGGCATTACGTCTCCCCCTCCTGAAATTTGGGCATCGTCCTGATGTCCGTCGGCTAAGAACAGCTCCGGGTGAGCCTTCCTCATGAACTCTTCGTCTTCCAAAGTGGCCTCGTCAGGCCCAAAGTGTTGCCATTGCACTTTAACTTGGGTAATAACTTGCTTCTGCAGTTGTACTTCTCTCCAGTCAAGAATGCTTAGCGGCTCGACCAAGATTTCGCCTTCTGGTTCGACCTGCAACAAGAAATATTCTAAATCAGTTTTCTTGTAAGGAAATCTTGGAACTGATCTGCTAGAACTAATCCTTACCCATATGTCTTGCCATTTGATTACATGTTTGGGGTCATAAACGTATTTTTTTAAGATAGAAACATGGAAGACGTTGTGGATTCAGATGTGACTTAGCAAGGCGAGTTGGTAAGCCACTGGCCCAATTCTTGCCAAGACTTGGAATGGTCCACAATATCGGGGTGCCAAATTGGTACACCCACTCCATTGGAGTGTGCTCTTTCGGGCTTGAATTCTTACATAAACATGGTCACCGACTTGGTATTCTTTGAATCTCCTTTTCCGATCAGCAAAACTCTTTTGCCTATCTTGAGCGACCTTTAAATTAGAGTGTACTCTTTTCACCATATCCTCCATTTCCTTAAGCATATCTGGTCCCAACCTTAGTTTATCCTCAGGGCCACCCCAGCTCGAGGGTGTGCAACATTTCCGTCCATATAATACTTCGAAAGGACTCATTTGTAGCGAAGCATGATATCCATTATTGTATGCAAATTCAACTAGATGCAAATATTCTTCCCATTGTGTTGGTTGCTGCATCACATATGCTCGTAGCATGTCTTCAACTACCTAGTTCACCCACTCTGTTTATCCATCGATCTAGGGATGGTACGTTGTACTGAAGTTCAGCTATGTTCCCAATTTTTTAAAGAGCATCCTCCAAAAGGATGACGTGAACTTCTCGTCATGATCCGAAATTATCGTTTTCGGGAGTCCATGTAATTTAAACACATTCTGCATGAAGATATGGGCGATCTGTACAGCCCTGTAAGTGGATTGCACAGGTATGAAATGTGCTGCTTTGCTTAACTTGTCTACCACCACCATAATATAATCGTTATTCTTCTTCGTCCTAGGCGGTCCTGTTATAAAGTCCATAGAAACGGTTTCCCATTTCCATTCCAGGATGGGTAATGGCTGCAGTAACCCCACTGGATGTTGATGTTCTGCCTTAATTTGTTGACACTCCAAGCACCGTGCTAAATACTCAGCCACAATCTTTTTCATTCCTAGCCAATAGTATTCTTTACGAATTGCAGTGATCATTTTCTGATACCCAGGGTGTCCAGCATTGTGGCTGATATGGAATTCGTCGAGAATCAATTTTTTAATGTTGTTTTGATGAAGCACATATAGCCTTTTCTTGTAGTACAATATTCCAGCGTTATCTTTTTCATATCTTTGCTGATTTTTCTCATTTTTAAATTGTTGTACTTGTTGTTTTATTTACTGGTACATAGCATCTTGTTCTACTGTCTTTTTTATCATTTCCTCAAAGGGGCTTTTCCAATTACTATAGGAAACTTCATACAAACAGTGGACCTTTCGACTTAAGGCATCGACCACCTGGTTCTGTTTTCCCTTTAAATGTTTAATTTCAAAGTTGAAACTGCTGAGGAAATCTACCCACCGTGCTTGTCTGGCGTTCAAAGTGGGTTGACTAAAATAGTTGTTCAAACTATGGTGGTTAGTCATCAGCAAGAATTTCCTTCCCACAAGGTAATGTCACCACATCTTTAATGCGTGTATGATGGCAGCCAACTCTAAATCATAGGAAGAGTACTTATGTTCATGCTCCTTGAGTTTCCTGGATTCATAAGCAATTACCTTGCCTTCTTGCATCAACACCTCCCACACCTTCTTTGCTTGCGTCGGTGCACACCACATAATCTTTATTAGGGTCTGCTATGCTCAAAATGGGTGTCGTGGTGAGCAGATGTTTAAGCTGCTCAAAACTATTTTGGCATTCCAAGGTCCATTTGAAGGCTTTTCCCTTTTTCTGTAAGGAGGTGATAGGGCAGGCTACCCTTGAGAAGCCTTCTACAAATAGTTTGTAATATCCTGCTAACCCCATAAAGGATTTAATGTCTGCCACATCTTTTGGTACATGCCACTCCATTATGGTCCTTATCTTTTCAGGGTCCACTGCAATCCGTTCCCTGGTGATTATGTGGCCCAGATATTGTATTTCTTCCTTGTAAAAGTTGCACTTTCTAAACTTAGCATACAACTGATGTTCTCGGAGAGTTTGCAGTACCAATCTGAGGTGCTCCTTGTGCTCATCCATGGTGCAGGAGTATATCAATATATCATCAATGAATATTAGTACAAATCTGTCTAGATATTGACGAAATATGTTGTTCATCAAACACATGAAAGTTGCAGGTGCGTTAGTTAACCCGAAAGGCAGCACCACAAATTCATAATGTCCATCCCTTGTTCTGAACGTTGTTTTAGCGATGTCCTCTTCCTTAATCCTAATCTGGTGATAACCTAGTCATAAATCGATCTTGGAAAATACTGTTGCACCCTTCACTTGATCAAAAATTTCATCAATTCAAGGTAGAGGGTACTTGTTTTTGATGGTTAGTTTGTTCAGCTGACGATAGTCTATACACATGCGAAGGGTTCCATCTTTTTTCTTAACGAATAACACTAGGGCTCCCCATGGGGACACACTCGGGTGAATATAGTTTTTATCTAGCAGTTCCTGTAACTGCATTTTCAATTCCGTCAATTCAGGTACACTCATTCGATAGGGGGCTCGTGATATTGGCGCTGCTCCTGGTACCAATTCGATGGTGAAGTCTATGTACCCAGGGAGAAATGATTGTAGAAGAGAGCAGAGAGGACTGAAAAAGTCCAAACAAAGGAGGACACAACCAAGGCAACCAAACAGGAATTAAAAGGAAAGCCACATCCAGCCAAACAAGCCAAAATAGTTTCTACAGGAAGTCCAAAAACAGTTTCTACAGGAAGCCTGAAAACAGTCGACACAGGACTTTCTACAGGAAGTATGGAAACAGAGCAATAAAAGGAAATATCACCCAAGATTTTGGCCAGGGAGGCAGCAGCTGTGCTGGCTAACTTAAGCACATCTCCACAACAAAAAGGGAAGCAAAAAAGGGAGCCTTCCATGTACTTTAAGGCAAGAAGGAGCATGCGGATAAAAGTTGGCAGACCCCAGCCATAGTCAAAGCAGCCAATTACAATTGAGGACACCACATCTAAACAAAAGGTAGAGTCTCCTTCAAAGAGATCCATCATCTATGAATGAGGAAGCCAAAAGCCTTCACCTAGAGAGAGAAAATTAAGATGATGGACTCAAAGGCAGCTCTACAGGAAGCTAAGACAGTTCTACAAGAAGCTAAGAATTCTCTACATGAAACTCAGGCTAAGGTAAGAGAGACTAAGAAATTGGAGGGAAAGGTGGCCAAACAATCCCAGGAAGAAGGAAAGACAAGGAAGCATCTGATGAACAGTAGAGAGAGGACAAGCTACAAGCTAAGGCTGAGGCGCTAACAAAACTGCGACAAAAAAAAGGAGCATAGGCAGTGGGAAGAAGTAGGGAGAAAAGCATGGTTTCATGATCGAGAAGAGGACATCACTTTAGAATCTTGGCATGATAGAGAGGCCACCAGGGCCATCAAATATGAAGAGAAAGATTAGTTGCTTAGAGGATGAGCAACACTTTCAGTAGGGGGTGATGACGAGCCCCAAAAATGGATAATTATATGGGCTCATTCAGCCTCCTAATTCAACTTAATCCACCATTCTCATTAGTTTATTGCATGTTTTTTATTATATTTATGCTAATAGAGTGAATTAGGTTATTCATTATGCCAACAAGTCTAATGTGTGCTTTATGCACTCTTTTTGGTCAATTTGGAGACAAAATTAAATGTTTAAATGAGCACTTGGCAGCCAAATTCATGGAGATAATTTGTAGGAAGGTGTCCCCTTCATTTATGGGCCCTTACCTCGAATTCTCCACCATCAGCTCGGAGTTCAAGGGCCACCAAATCAATTATCACAATGGCAGCCGAGCAAGGGCTAGTAAAGTTGTTGTTAACTACAAGTTTTGGCAGCGAAGTCCCTAAAGTTTAGCAAGGCTATTGGGGTCCTCAATTTGTATAAATAAGAGGGCTTAGGGCCTCATTTCAGTTAGTCACTTTTTAGGCAGAAGTTAGCTAGCTTGTAGTTCAATTTTAGTCATTTTTTAGGCAATAGATTAGCTTTGCATTTCAACACATTTTCAAGCTTTTCCTTGTGGACAGTTTTTGGAATGTAAATATTCTTTTGATCAATAAAGATGAATCCAGCTTTGCGCCATCTCTAATCTCTCTTAGGAGGCTATAGCTCTTATGGTTTGGGCCCAACCCAAGTTCCCAGTGCTTCCTTTGTTTACTTTCATGTGCCTTTGCTGCATTCTTAGAATAAAATCTGTTATTTAGATTAAAATATTGCTTTGTTACTTAGGTCATTTTTTATGATTAAAATAGCTTTTCATGTTTAGATTTACTTGATAGGTTAATCACAGGGAAAATCTTCAGAAAAAGGCTACCAAGCACCTTGGATCTCACCTCCCCCTCAGTGGAATCATGAGCTCAGACCAAGGTGACCTTGCTGCCACCAAAAATGTTGTTTTGCTTTGTCTTGCAATCCTTAGTGTTCGAATTCTCATTTACAGACACTGATATTAGTTGTGTTTAAATGCTTCAGTTTATGATTGCTTAGTTACATAGTTATTTCATGTATTCCATTTCGAATAAACTTCTGTTCATTTCCTTTTGTTGTTACCTAGGTCAGATTAGAGTGAAGTAACTAGGTCATAGGTTTTCTAAGTGTTTGTTTGTTCAGTTTGAAAAATAACTTGCAGAGCGTCTATCATACTTCTCCATCTACCCATACTCCATCCAACCTACCTGCTTCATCCTCCATTTCAGATCCTTGCCTTACCTTGCCACGTTCCCTCACGTTGACCTACTTTCCATATTATTATGTAGCATTGCCTTATCTCTCCTTGAACAAATCCAACCGTCCTTATCTCTCCTCAGCTCCATCCACCAAAACCTGGACCTTCTCACACCATTATCTCACCTCCATACCCACTCCTTCATCTTTCTCCCTCCATCCATCCTCCAAAACCCCATTTCTGAACATCCTGTAGAAAATTACAGACATCCTGTAGAAATGACAGAACATCATGTAGAAACCCTACAGACTTGCTGTAGAATCTCAGGAAAGTGATCTCTTGATCGCAGAACTTTGAAACTCTCTGGAAGGGCGCTAGGAACCCCTTAGGCCCTCTCTGAACCTTCCCAACCTCCTGCAAGCATTTTCTCTCACCGATCACCTCTGCATAGTAAAAAACAGTGAAAGCACATGCATGATAATTCTAACAACTTATTCAAAAATACAAAAAGATGTTTTCTTCAGATAGTGATAACTTAGACACATGCATTTTACCTTCATAGAAGTCAATGGCAACTCTTTCAGTAGCTTTCATCCTCTTTTTCGCATCAGTAGGGCTAGCTGGTAAAATTAGGGTTTGCTAGGGTTTACGTTTCCTTTCAGCTTTTTCAGTTTCTTTCTACAAGTAGATTAGCTTCCTTTGAGTTAGCTTTCATCCATCAGTTAAAAAACTTCTTCTCAGAGCTCATAGAAGTTGGCTTACGCCCCTAGTGGACTTGTGCAAGTTGACCAAGTGACAGCTACGACAAGAGCTAGTACTTGTGCATACATCATCGTCACTTCGAAGTTTGTTACGAACTATCGGGTTGATAAAATTAAAGAAGGGAGTCCCAGGAGTTGCAGCATTATTGCTGCAATACTGGGGCCCACCAAATATGAGGGCGTGTTAGGGTGTGTCAACAAGTGCTAACAGACATGCCAAGAAGGGAGTGAGAAGGTATGATAAGCACTAGTAATGCATGCCAGTGAATATCAGGGCATGTTAAGAAGTGCCAGAGTTTGCGATGGAGTTCCAGTCTGTGTTGACATTGGCGAAATGGTGTCAAGGCATGCGAAGACATGACATATGATAAGCCATGCTAGGATGTGCAGGGTGTGATTGTATGCTAGTATGTGCATTGAGCGTTAAGGAAACATAAGGAAGAACCAAGCTAAAGTGCAAGGAAATGAACACATAAGAGGGTTAATAATTGAGGACTTTATCTTTTTCAAAAGGGGCATTATAAGCACACTAATAATAGGTTTCAATACATGCCAAGTGCTAATGTGTTCCAAGTGCTAATGTATGTTAATGCATGCCAAAATGTTACAGGGAATGTTGGGGAATATAGGGCATGCCAATACATGCTAGGAGAATGCTAGGTTATGCTAAGGCCTTCCAACATGTGGTTGGGTGTCCTAGTCATGACAATATTTTCTAGGTACAAATATGTTCCAAGACATGAGAGGTCCTAAGGAATGTTAGTGTGGGCCAAGACATGCTAAGATGTGCCAAGAGTGTTAAGGAGTGCTAGATCTCTCTCATTAATAGAATTGGTAGAGCTTGATTATGTATTAAATAATATACTTCCTACACAAAGTAGTGGAACTTTATCTAAAGCGAATTTGTTAGATAATAAACCTAATAGAGATGAATCATGTGTTGACTCACAAGAAAATTATATTCTCATTACTTGAAAAAAATTGACTGACTTTAACCACTATGGACTTGGAAACATAATGCAAAATACTCCACAACAATGGTCTTAAATCGTTATCTTTTGAAAAAAATATAGTAGCATGCACATTGTGTCATAAAAAACACATTGGAATGATCAATGATGACGAACATTTTTTTACTGTCACCAAAAGTAACCAGAAAGAGAATTGGTGAGGGTCAATAAAATATCGTCACTAGAAGTGTCACCAAAGAGAGAATTAGTGACGAAACTTTAACAACAAAAGTGTCACTAAAAATGGCTTTGGTGACAAACCTTAAAAGAACATCACTAAATGCACTTACAAGAATGTTTTTTTAAGGACTGTCACCATACATGACATTGGTGACAGACCTTAAAGCTTTCTCACAGGCATGACCCTCACCAATGGCCTTTTTTGTTGTAGTGAAAAATTGAAATGTGAACTATTTCTTCCTTACTAAGCCCAAACTTTAGACAATTGAGGAGAAAATATACCAAAGTGTGATGATAAGTTCCATCCTCTTGCAAAAAATTTGTCGTGCATACATTTGATATGGAAGCTCCCATTTTTAATGGTAAACAAACATTATCTTCTTCAATTACAATGTTAAATCTCTTAACATGATTTCCCTTAACTTTTTTCAAACTGGAAAGAAATATATTGCTGAAAAGAACAAACCATGAAGAACATAGATAGTTGAAAATCAATTATGCAATTTTGTTAGCCTCCAAACTTAAATCCCCTAGTTGGTGAAATGGGTTGTTATTTACTGTATTAGGGATTTTGTTTATTAAATAATGATTCCCAAGGTATTATTGTATGAAGTCAATAAATATGAATCACCTAATTGAGCAAGGCACACTACTTAGTGGTTGGGGTCTCATTAATGAAGTTTCACTAGGTGGCTAAGGTTTAGACCAATTATAAACTATATGTAGTAAAAAATTCATTCTCATATGCTTCCAAGTGAATAATATTATTTTTGGATTTTTGATCAAGTTGGAGGTGCCCCTTAGAAGAGGCAAGTGAATTTTTCATCTATATTTGAACATCAATAAAGGTTTTCCTATGAGATTTAAGTTTCAATTATAATTATATTTATTTCCTTTCCATAGTTATATATATGTAGTTATATTTCATTTTTATTCTTTCAATATTTCATTTTAGCTAACAAGAAACATAAAAAGTGATACTGAAGCACTTTCCTAGCCAGCAAGAGCTCCAATTATAGGAAAACAATATACGACTAGAGACAAACCATTGAATTTTAAATAACATAGAGATATTTCATTCAATGGGAAAATATATAGTTGGGGAAGAATACACACAAAAAACACAAGACATCATGTAGTTGGACACCTTCGTAACCCTTGTTGTTACCCATTTGAGTATTACCACATCAAACATCACCTTTGAGCTATGAAAGCTCAAGTTCTATGATATTTTCATTGATCAAGATGTATTAGTTGTAATATCTAGAACAAAACCAATGGTATGAAATATGAATAGTGGGTGGTTTTGAAAATGGATTGTCTCAGTTGGTTGAAGTATTGGGAAATATCTTCAATGTATAGGGTTTTTGTATGTAGGGATTTAGCTGCTATTGTCGAACTTTGGTCCATTTTTTTTTGTCTTGGTAGAAACAATGGTGTTGATTTGTACTTTTGTCAAGCGTACAACCCATATCTATTTGGATCATAGGTATTTTCTAATAGGTTCCTTGTACGCAAATATTACCTCAATGACAGTGGTAAATTTATCTAGAGCTTGATGGCTAGGTTGAATTGAAAGTATTTATGGTTCTAGAGAACATCCTTCCTATAAGGTTATTTTAGTCATTGATTATTGAAGTTAGAAAATTCAAGGATTTTCTTTTCATTTAGATCATTGTGGAAGTTATAGATCCACAATTATATGTACTTTTCTTCCTACAAGAAGATGACACAACAAAAATCTATGCCACAAATCTAAAAGGGTCTTCTTCGCATCCCCTTAATGCCTTTTCTTCTCATAGAGAGTGGTAAGAGCAACAATATGTGTCTCTAGCTCTAGAGGGAAGGGGTTACAAGAAGAAAATTTCCCGATTGTGAGGGTTTTCATCCAAATCTACAAGTTGGGCTCCTTTTTCAATTTTTTACAAAAGCACCAGAAGGGAGATCAATCCTCATAGTGGTCCGAGTTGTGCATTTTGTATTTGATCTAAAGGAGAAAATCTAAAAGAGATTGAGTATCTTGAATAAGTTTTAAAATATAATTTATGCGAGTAGATCTCTGCAAAATGACCTTATATTTCAGGAGTATGACATTAAATGAAACTCATATATCATCATTAATATGTCATTGTGGGGAGGTTTTCCTAGTCGTACTAACCCTAAAGAACCAGTTTTGTTCAAGGATGTAGTGCAGAAAATGGTTGAATGAAAAAATATATCTTACCCAAATATCAATACTCATAGACCTTATATTGTGGAACAGATGAAACAAGCTTTGACAATGGTAGTATATAGTCCACAAGTTACAAATTAGTTGTCTACTCTCCAATCCTAAGCCGTCATTTATAGATTTAACCTTTTTAGCTAAAAGCAAAGGATCTACATCATTGTATATGAACACATTAGACTTTAACGTGCAAAATACATGTGCTCCAAGATTCTTTTTGTTGTATAATTTTTTACCCAGAAGGATGTGTAGTTTTCCCTAAATGAGGGTCCATGATTTTTGGGCAGTGGAAGTGGTTTTTATAACCCCATGGTTTCTTGGGCTTCATCCCAACATAATGGTGATTTCCAAAATGTTGGTTTGGATTAGATTACACAACCCTCCTCTTCTCTTTTATCACCATGAAGTTTTAGAAGGATTCGGGAATTCCTTGGGGAATTGTGTAAAGGAATATCTGGACAATCCCTCAAATGTAATTTCTACCTTCGCCAAGATCGGTGTAGAAGTATGCCTTACCAAGGGTTTACTAGATAGAATCCACCTGATTCAAGATAGTATTTAGTGGACCAAGCATTTATATTTTGAAATATGTTGCACTTGTCTTTAAACTAGACATCTACAAAATACATGTCCACAAGCAGAGAAAGACCTAAAAAGAAAAAATAAAAAACCTAAAAATATAAAGGATTGGCAATTCTAGGAGAAAATTTCTTCTTGAAAAGAGGATGAAATATTAATGGACAATCCTATGGATGCTCAAAATCCACAAGGAGCACTAGTGGATGGAGGGGCTGAGAAAAAGGATCAATACCTCATAGAACCCAAAGGCAAGAAGCTGAAACATCCATATTTTCAGTGTAACATATTGCAATGCCTTTTTCATAAAATAGATGGGAGGCATTAAGAGACCCCATGCATCTGAGAGTTTAGAATCAGATAAAGAGGCATCTACGAAGGATTTAGATAGTAAAATAGAAAGTATGGAAAATAATCAAATGGAAATTCTAAATTTCGCTCCCAATCAAGGAGTATGGCGAAAAGTAGACCAAAAAAAAGGTAGAAAAGGGTAGTAAATTGTCCTTACACTTAACCCCAAAATGTATTTTTCTATAGTTGTTTTTGTTGGGCCTTGGCCTAGGTTTATTTTTCATTACAGAGATATTTGTTTCTTGGAGGAGTGTTTATTGGTTCTTTGTGCTTAGTTGTTTGTACGCCTTATGGCTAACATGTTTGAATGCTCTTAGGAATCTACAAACTGTAATTTTGTCCCTTTTTTGTAGGTTGAATAAAGTTACAATTTTTTTCTTTGGAAAAAAGAAAGAATATTGGGTGGTTTTATAGATAAAGGAAAGAAATCATATTTTGGTTTTCTTGGATAATTCAATATTATAGAATGTTTTTGAAGAAATCCATATTATCAGTCTGGAATAAGTAGGAGAATTTGTATCAAACTAAATCCTTTCTCAATAATTATTTATCTACTAAAAAAGTTATTTTCATTAAGAATAGGTGATGGTGACTTTGTAGTTGATAACTTGAATGAATTTAATACTATTATGAATGAGTTGGTTGTATTTTTACTAAAAATGGTTGGTGAGTATCATTGTATGACCCTTCTATGTTATTGTATAAAACCATGGGATAACTTAATCACGTCCATTGAAAGAAATATGAAGAACTTGGAATTTTAAGAGGTTTTCAATGCTTTAATTTCAAAGGATGTGAGGTTAAAATATTTACAATTCACCAATGAGGACATAGTTGTTTATGGGAGATAAAAGGAGAAAGAAATTAAAAATTAAAGCAATTCCCCTAATAGATTTATGTTGAAGGAAAATTGATGGAATAGTAACATGATTGATCATTATATAAGGATATACAAGGAAGAGAAGAAGAAAAAGAAATAAAAGAAATTTTTTCATGATGAGTCTTAAAAATATTCTCAAGAGGAAGGTGGAGATGCCTTTGATGCTACTTTGAAAACTTGTCAAGTCTAGAATGCATGACCAATAAAGTCTAGAGGTACATTCCTTATGAATTCCCATTAAAGCTACCTTTTTAGCATATAATAAATTTGATGGTGGGATGGTATACCTTGGTGATGACTCTCCTCTCGACATCATTATTCATGGTAGAGTCTCAATTATATTCCTTGATTGTAGAGAAAAGTTGATTAGTTGAATTTTTCACATAATAGGTCTAACATGAAACCTACTATCAATAAGAACACTTAATAATGCAAGAGTGAAGGTTGTCTTCTATAAAAAATGGCATGAAATTATTCAAGGAGATATGGTACTTAGTAATAGTGTTATATGGGCATTTTTGTATAGCTCAATGTGTGAACTATTCATTGTAACAATTCTACAATTTCTATAGTGGAAACATCTGGAAGACATGCATATTCATAATCAAAATCTCCTAAAAAATATCTTGATATAGAAATCAATATACTCACAAATAAGTCTATGTTATAGCACAAAAGGATGGGCATGTAGCAAGGAATGGCCTATAGGCCTTGGCGAAGAAAAAAATCTCGTTTGTGGGTTCAATGATTGTTCCCTTGAATTTAATTTCAATTAGCATAGCTTATGTGAAAAGCATGACCATATTCAACTCTATATGGTTGTTGGACTTCATTATATATAATATATTTAGTCTCGTTAAACTATTTTTATTTCTAAGGCTTTATATTATATGACATTCATTGATGACTATTCTAGAAGGATATGGATATATTTTATTAGAACTAGAACATGAAGTTTTTAGTTTGTTTAAGGAGCTTAAAATAACCATGGAAAATAAAATTGGTAGGGATAATAAGGTGTTTATGCTTGATAATGATGTTTACTTTTGTTTTGGAGAATTTGATATGTTTTGTAAGGCGAATGACATTGAAAGACATAAGTAAATTCCATGTATTTCTTAGTAAAATGTAGTTTCAAAATAGATGGATAGAACATTATTGTAGAGAGCTAGTAATATTCTTAATTGATCTATTTTAAAGAATATTTTATGAGTTGAAGTAGTTTCTATTTCATCTTAATTGATTAATAAGTCTACTACATCATCTCTTGTAGACCACAATCCTATGGAAGTATTGATGGGTAAGAAGACATCACTTCAAAACACTTTTATTTTTTCTTATGAGGCATATAACCATGTGTATAAGGAGAAGAATTTGAGTTCAATAAGAAGATATTGAAATGCATAATCATTGGATATAAGGGTAAAATATTATAGATTTGTTTTTAGAATATTTTATATAGCATAAATATTATCTGTAGAAAATTTAATATTTCTTCCACATGGTTGTCACTAAAAGAGAATTAAAAGAAGTTAGTCTTTCAACTACCAACCAAGAATGATAAATTTAACCTATAAATTGAACAAAAATTTCATGGAGGACTTCAGAGGATAAAGGATCAAAGAGTTTAGAAAAGGAGGGTGAAAATCCTCTTCAAACTTCAAGGAGTTCCACTTGGCAAAGAAGGCAACTAGATTGGCATAATTATGGGCCATCTATTTTTATATGTATATTTTTTTTATTTGTTAACACCTATGAGTATATAATAATGGAAGAGGTAATTGAGATGGAAGATTATAAGTCCTGGACATTATCCATGGATAAGAAAGTGGTCAAATAAATTAGAAGAATGATACATGGGACCTTGTCCCATTCCATAATGAATAGAAACCCATTGGATGTAAATGTGTGTTAAAAACAAAATAAATTTAGATGCTAGTGTTGAAGGAAAAATCATGGTTGGTTATTAAAGTATAGTCTTATGTTAAGGGAATAGATTTCCATGAGAACTTTCCTAATTTCTACGTTAACATCTATTAGGTTCTTATTATATGTAGCAGTGGCCTTTGATTTGGAGATAGAATAGAGGGATGTGAAAACTACATTCTTACATGTTGACTTGAAGGATAATTATATATATGACATGGGTAGAACAATATGTTGGAACAATTAAAGAAATTTTTACATGGTCTCAAATAATCTCCAAAAATGTCATACAAAAAGTTCAATTTCTTTTTGTTGAGATTCATATTTTTGAGATCCAAATGAGATTACCATATATATTAAAAACAAGATGGCAATCATTTCATTGTTATCATTCTATACGTCAATGATATGTTATTCCTTGGTAATGATAAGGATGTGATTTGTGATTTTAAGGATCATCCTTCAACACAATTTGATATGGACATGGGCAAGACAAAATATATCTTAGGAATAGATATCAAGATAGACAAAATAAATATAATAATGTGTTTTGAGCTAGAGTAGAATTCTCACATGGTAAATTGTAGCCCATAAAGTGTTCCAATATTTGTGTGAAGTCAAGTTTTAGTTTACTACATGGGAGCTTCACACAATAAACCTCTCACATATCGCGTGCATTCATGGCATACTAAAGAATACCCTTAATTTGAATACATATTTGAGAAATACCTCTAAAAATCACATTATTTAATCCCCTACCAATATGAACCCAATACACCTTTCCAATTTAAAATCCCCTACTTTCACTAGATATTGTTGGTATCCATTTTTTCATTAACATTTTTTATTCCCTTTTATATTTTTTTGTTAACTTTAAGCTCCATTTTTTATACCTTCCAACATAGAAACCCTTGACCCCTTACTATATGCTCAATATATTATGTCATTTTTTCCTTAATATATATCCTCCATTATGAATGCATGTAGTATGGTATTTCTCTCCTAATGAAGCCCCCATGCTTTAGTAGTGTCTTACAAGGCCTACAAAAATTAAGGATATGGTTTCTATTCTATATGCTAGTACACATATTAGTTTGATGTAATAAGTGAAAACCAGGTGATTGAAAGGTGCACAAGTAGAGATTATGATATTCTATTGGAACATTGATTAGCTTCATGGCTATGAACCACGTGGATATGTGAGATCATATAGTAGTAGAATTAGACCCTGATTGGAAGAAGAATTACAACCGCCAATTGACAAGTATCACCGTAACAATTGGAAGAAGAATTACACCGCGTTTTGTATTAGAATAGACATTAGCCAAGCAATAACAGTCTTGATTTGAATCATTGTTAATCATAGAATTGGACAATGGAATGTAGTGAAAAGGGTCTTTCAGTATTTGTGAGGTAGCTTTAAATATTTCATTTTATATCATATTGATGTTTCATGGGTTGCACACTCTGAGGATATACAATTTTTTGGATTCTAATTGGCCAAGGGATATAAATAGAAGGAAATATATAAGCACATTTTTGTTTCATATATTCAGTGGATTAGTGAATTGGAAGAACAAAATTACAAGTTGTATTTACTTTTTCCATTATAGAGGTAGAGTGTATGATAGTTAATCATGCCTATAAATAGTTCATTTGGCTAATGAAACTCCATTCAAAAGTAGGGTTATTTTAGAGATATGTTTTAGTTTAATGTCATAGTAGTGTTGTTATTTGCCTAGCTAAGAACCAATGGTTCATGCGAAGACAATGCATATAGATATACAATACTATTCCATCAGATGTATGGTCAATGATGGAAAGGTGATACTAAAGAAATTTACATGTTGCAAAATGTTGTAGATGTATTAATGAAACTTATGAGCATAAGTAAATTCAACCTGTGTTGTAAATATATGGGTCTTATGGAACCTAGTAGTTATCTCATAGTTTGATGCAATATCCATCATATTCTTATTAGGTATATGAAAATTGAGAGAATGTTGAGATGATTTTGTCATACACCTTGTAGAGCTATAGCAGGAATAACATAGACTTATACCAATAATATATAAAGTAATCACAAAGAATAGGCACAAAAGTTTAGAAGAAATTGCAAATAACATTGAAATTTCCTAGTGTAGTAGATAATAAAATAGAATAATGGGATGTCATAACATATTGGTGGTTTAAAAAAAAAAAGAATTGAAAACCATAAATGATATATTTTTTTAATTATGCCTATTTATTTAGTTCTTGTTGGACATGTTGCCTCATGGTCTTGGATTTGATGTCAACCTTGTAGTGGTGACCCTCATGATCATATTGGTTTATTGTCTCATGGTGTAGGAATTAATGTCAACCTAGTAGTGGTGCCCCTCATGATCCTTATTGGTTGATAGAGATAGTTGGAAAACAAGGCTTTATGATGGTTTCTTTTCAACCTAGTATGTCAACCTAAGGTTTTTATTAAGATGTCAGTTGGGGAATCGATTATGGTGACATTGATGACATCATGATGATCAGTTGACAGGTTTGGAGGATTTGACATGAATTTTAGGGGCTTGACATGAGGATGTGGAGGATTTACAGGCTTGGGAGATGTTTGTACGTGTAGATGATCAAGTTGAGAAGGATCTGGAGTAAGTGTGACTAAGTTTTGGGCCGAAATTAGAGTAATGAACTTTCGAGTGCACAACTTGTATTATAGCGTAGGTTTCCAATGGATATCTTATATTATAATATAGGTTCTTAGTGTATTAATAATGTTATTAATGTACTTCCTAAGGTGACTACCTTGTTTACCCTTTCTAAACTCAGTTTTTCATATTTTGTGCAAAGTCAAGGCATTTCCAAGGGAATATACTTTGGTGTTTTCTCATTGTTTTTGGTAGAGAGAGTTTACTTTATTGAGCCAAGAGATTGAGGATTAGTCATGTGATTTTTTTTTATCTTCCGTAAATTATAAAATGTTAGAGTGTGAAGTAAAGGGGTGAGATATAGTAATGGAGTATGAGAGCATGAGCTATAACTTTGACAAGTTAGTGAGGAGATCAAAGCTCAATTTTGGAGCATATTTCAAAGGACAAAGGAGTTATTGTAGATCTACGTGTCTAATATATTTGTGTTGTAGAACATGTTGCTTGTAGTTGCTACTAATATGGATAGGATATATATTGTTGTAAATATTGTTGTAGATATTTTGGATCAGAGTTTAGATTGTTGATTTATTTGTGTTGCATTGGTTTTCTTAGAGGGTTTATTTCTATAGCTTTCATGGATTTTTATGCATAATATGATTAATGTATTCTATAGTGTTTTAACGATGGTTGAATCTGATGTTGAGTATGTTATTGTGTTGATTGTATGAGGAAAAATTCAATGTGTTGCAGAGTATCTACTTAGCCTTTATTGATTATGTTCATGGAAAATTTTAGGGGTGAATTTTCACCCTTGGGTGAAATTAAGGGGCTTTTAAATCTTTATGGGGAGAATACTTTGTATCGTAGTACATTGTTACAAGTTGCCTCAAATTTATTTTATAAAAAAAATTAGGTATGGGGGCTAGTCCACCTTATTTCAAGGAGAGCGTAATAAATAAAGTTATCCCTTGAAATTAGGAGTTGCAATCTTCCATTCACCCTAATTTTCAAGAATAGGTATTTATGATAGCTATATCTCCCTCCCCATTCGAGGTAAAACAGGTTTTTTTCCTTCATTCATTGGTATTTCATTGTATTGGGATTAACTTCTAGAAAATGACCCTCATTTTTGGAACAAATGGTCATGAAAGAATAATTCATTTTTATTTAGATATTCAAGTCTCTTATTCTCATGTCTATTTAAATATTGAATAGTGCTCTTTCTATCTTCCAAGTTTGCATCTATTTAGTCATAATCATATACTAGGGTTGTTTGCAAAGTTGTAGAATTTGAATTAAAAAGTCAAGATTGATAATAGTGGTACAAGGTTTTTCACAAAGTAGTGAAATTTGAATTAATAAGGCAAGAATAAACGTATAGTGGCACATGTAAGTCTGTGTTTTAATGGATTTTTTGTATATATAATTATTGATTTTCTAATATATACTTGTCATTTCCAAACATTATTTAGATAATAGATTTTTTGAATTTTGAATCCGATTAAAATAATTGATGTTTGATTCTTTCTTTTCAACTTCCACCCATCGTTAATTCAACATATGTAAAACATTTAGAAATCTCTATTCCGAAAATGTAATCCTTTAGGTTCCAAAATCAATACAACCTAAATTACATCATTTATTACTATTTGATAAAGAAATGATAAAGTAGTTGTTACTATTTCAATATGGAGGTGTTGGTAGTTTGAAAAAATCTACCAGAAAATGATTATTAGAATTGCTTAAATTCAATCGATTACATTTCTAATAGGAATTGATAAAGTAGTTGTTATTATTATTGGAATAGTAGGGTGTTTTTCATTCGAAAAATTCAGCTAGAACTGATCAATGGATGTTTGAAGACTTCTTATTAAAAAAAAAAAAACCATATATATTTAAATTATATGTATTATCAAAACAATGACTTTCATCCAAACTTTCAAGATTGAAATGAAAAAGGTTATATTAAAATGACAATTTAAGATAATGAATAATAAATTTGAAACTATTTACTTCAAATAAATTTCATTAGCAAGATGAAGATGGAGGAGATATTTTGAGCTATTTTATATGCATAGATGGAATGCAATTGTTATTTATTGTGTTCCCATAGACATCAAAAATCATTGACATCCTATTCATATATATGGTAGCCATGAAGAGGAGAGAGATTTAACATTATGAAGACATAAAAAAATT
>APFE030218769.1:0-10784 GCA_000404065.3 Pinus taeda | reverse complement strand
GAAGCATCCTCCCAACCAAACATACAAAAACAACCAAAAAAATCACCTCATAACTAGCCTAAGACCCTCACTGAAAGCAGTGACTAAACTAATAGAGAGAGCCCTCTCTGACTGCAGCTGGGCTAGAGGCTGTAGCCCAAAGATTGGTTAGTGGTTACCCCGGCCGTATTCTCTTAGGAGTCAAAGAGAACAACCTGGGTGTTAACATAAATGGCGACTCCACTGGGGAGTTCAGGATCTAAAGCCTAGAAATCGCATTCACAGTCTGAATATCAGTTAAGACACCTCTAAGCTGCTCCAATACAAACACTTGTAGCCTAAAGGAAGAGCTGAACCAGACCTTTTTTTACACAGAATTTTAGGGCTCCTGACCAGTCCTTGTTAAACAAAACGTCCATAAAATCTTATTGAACTGGCTTAGAAACTGGCTCCTAAGAAGAACCTCCTGTACACAAGGAACAACCCTGATCCCAACCCTCCCACTATCTTCGAAAATCCTAATACCATCCCTAAGTTTGTTAGGAACCAGCAACTACAAGACCACCTTGCTGACATCAGTCAACAGCCAGAGGTTCCTAACCCAATCCCCACTCCAGTTAAAGTCCTATTCCGTTCTTCTACCCCTAATTCCCCTAGCTCCCCTTCCACATCCCAAAGTTCCCCACCAATCCCTTCTTCTCCCACACAAGTCCTTTCATCCCACACTGTCACACCCTTTGTACCTATTACCCCTGTCATACCTTTCGTTCCTTTTGTCCCAGTTGTCCTAGTTAATCCCCAAAATCCAGCAAATATGGCCAGGTACGCACCTCTGCAATTGCCTGCCAATCCAGTAGCCTTACCTCAGGACTACCAGGCCAAAATCTCATACTTTGACTCCACAGGACCTTATTCTGCCATTCAACATGCTAAGAAAATGCAAGATCATTTTGAAAATTATGAAATAGATGATGAAACTGTAAGGATGAGAATATTTGTCCAAAGCTTAACAGGTGATGTGAGGACCTGGTTTAGGTCTCTGCCTGCAAATAGCATTGCTACCCCTGATGAGCTATACCAATCCTTTACAAATAGATGGGAGAAAAAGAAGGACCCTTTACACATACTTGGAGAGTATGACATGATTAGAAGAGGTCCCCAAGAGACTGTTTTGGAATACTGTGCCAGGTTCAACAATGTTTATAATGCTATACCTCAAAACCTAAGACCTCCTCCGGATTTAGCCTTATACAAATTCCCAGATGGATTTGACCCAGATATGGCCTACCAACTGAAGGAAAGAGCCCCTCAAACCCTTGAAGAAGCTCAGAGAGTTGCTGTAATAGTTGAAGCAAATCTGATTGCCAAAAGGAACAGGGCTAAAACAGAAAAGAGGGTTGTTTTCAAGGAAGAGCCCTCTGCCTTAGACCAAAAATTAGATGCAATAATTATTGGTATGAAAAGGTTAGGTGAGAGGGTAGAATCTGTGGAAAGAAAATCCACATGGGAAGCACCACCAAACAATCCTAATAGGAATCCAAATTTTAGGAGGAACCAAATTCCTGATGGCAGCAAAGCTAATATTGATCCTGAAATAAGACCACCATTTCAAGAAAATTATGCTGAAACATCCACATCTGAAGAACAAGCAGAAGATACTCATATCCACCTAATGGGACTTGACAACACACACCAAGTCTTCTTGAGTCAGGAAGATCAGGATGAGGAGGATAGTAAACAGTTTCAGACAAGTTCAGGAGAATCATTTGATTTCAAACAAGGCTATGACACTGCTGTCTATGAGGTTCATAAACAGTACAAGCTGAGAAGTAGGACTGTGAATGTAACACAACCTGAGAAAACAAAAGATAAATCACAGCCCAGAGGCGCCATAGTTCTAGAACCAAAAAGCACAACTGATTCTCCCTCAAATGAGGTAACTGTGGAAGACATCACTGAACAGTCACTCAATCCGCCTACTCCATCAGTTGAGCAGCCCAAATCAAGCAAAGAGCCTCAACAGGTGATCAATAAGAACAAACCCCAAAATCAGGAACAAATCTCAGCAGATAAGGATAGTAAGTTCACCCATACTACCAAAACACAATCAGAAAAACCCTTTGATTTGGAAACTGAGATTGGAAAACTGAAGATAACCATACCTCTGGCAGAATTAGCCAAAAATGAGATCTATAAACAGCAAATTCAAAGATCTCTGCAACTCACCCATAGCAAAGACAAAGATGATGTGGACAATGTCAATGTATTAGATGATACCCCAGAATTGCTTTTCGGCCCAGAGGTGGATGGAAAAATAGCTGGCTCAGGAATCTTACCATTCTATGTCAGCCTGCATGTGCATGACAAAATCTTACACAATGCAATGTTTGATTCTGGTGCTTCTCACAACTTAATGCCCAAATCTGTAATGGAAAGGTTGAACTTGGATATTACTAGACCATACAAAGACCTTTTTTCATTTGATTCCAGCCAAGTCAAGTGTTTAGGCCTAATAAAAGACCTATGCGTGTCCTTAGTTCAGTACCCGAACAAAACAATCCTAATGGATGTAGTTGTTGCTGATATCCCACCCAAATATGGGATGTTGCTGTCAAGATCATGGGGGGCTAAGCTTCAAGGGTCTCTCCAACTAGACATGTCTTATGCTACTATCACAGTCTTTGGTCAACCCAAGAGGTTGTATAGAGAGTCACTAATGAAATATATGGTCAGTAGTACAGAGAAGCCTCAAAACTTTCCCATTTATGCTGTCCACTCTGACATAGACTCATACATCCTTTACAATGACAATACAAGTAGCTACACCAAGGAAAAGACTCATATAATTAAAACCAATCAAATTGAACAAGAAAAGTCTGATATCCAAACACAGACCGAATCAAACAATGCCAAAGGTCTAGACCACAAAACAAATGACAGTGAAGCAACCATAATTGAACAAAACAATAAAAAAGGGGCTTTCCTAGAAAACAAAGCAATTCTACCAAGTGAAGTGGATGTCAAGCAAACTAAGCCAATCAATCAGCCCATCCTACGAATCACCAATTCATCCCACACAGACCTCATTTAAAAACCCCTAGAAAAAGAAATCTTATGGTTCCTAGAATTCGATGGATCAGTCAACAAGTTAGGGGCAGGAGCAGGAGTATGGGTGCACAATAAGGAGGGTAGTCACGCAGAGGGAAGAGCTTATAGACTAAATTTTAGATGCACCAACAATATGGCTGAATATATGGCTGAATATGAGGCCCTGTTACTAGGCCTCAAGTTGGTGAAATCCCTTCAAGTTACAAGAGTATCAATCCTAGGGGATTCTGACTTGGTTATCCAACAGGTTAAGGGCAAATTTGTTACCAAAGATAATAGACTTAGATCATACAGAGCTGTGGCTTCTGAGCTACTTAAGTTTTTTGTTGATTCCCAAGTCACCAAAGTTCCTAGGTCACAAAACCTGCATGCTCACAGTCTAGCCATGTTTGCAAGTACTTGCAAGCTGCCCTTTGACCCCAATCACCGTTTCACAGCTGAGGTGAGACACAGACCATCAGTCCCAAATAACATAAAAGACTGGCAAGTATTTGATAATGATAAACAAATCAACAACTTTCTGACTTTGCAAGAAGAATTTTCAGGTCTGAAAATAGACACAGAACCAGCAAGTCAATCGCAAATACTTAATTTAAAAAACAGTCAAGTATTGTCTCCCAAAACAGCCTTCCAAATGCTAAACCCTACGATCTTTAAACAGAATACCATTCAAGAAATCCAGCAGATTGACTGTGAACGGATGCCTATGGATGAAACTGAAATAATACAGTTAAAGGACAATCTTCTGCCCATAGGTTTAGCGCCATTGGAAGATATGTTTGATTCTAATGATGTCCCTAAGAAACCCAAATTTGAACCCTTAAACACTACCATTGAAGAACACAACATAGGGACAGTCCAAAGCCCCAAAATCATAAAACTATCAGCTGCCCTACCTCCTGACCAAAAGCCTAAATACATTGATCTGTTTAAAGAATTTCAAGATGTATTTGCATGGAGTTATGAGGACCTTAAGTCCTATGACACCTCCGTTATACAGCACACAATCCCACTCAAGCCCAATGAAAAGCCCTTCAAGCAAAAACTTAGAAGGATCAACCCAATGCTTCTCCCAGCAATGGAACAAGAAGTCCAAAAGATGTTTAAAGCAGGAATAATAGCACCAATCAGATTTTCTGATTGGATTTCAAACCTAGTCCCCACAAGGAAGAAAACGGGTGAAATTAGGCTATGTGTGGATTTAAGAAACCTCAATCAAGTGTCATTGAAAGATAACTACCCCCTACCTAAAATGGACCACATTTTGCAGAGAGTAGTAGGGGCCTCAAGGATTTCCTTGTTGGATGGCTTTTCAGGCTTCAATCAGATTTTGGTCCATCCTGATGATCAGGATAAAACTGCATTCACAACCCCATGGGGAACCTTCAAGTATGTTAAAATGCCATTTGGTTTGAAAAATGCAGGGGCCACATTCCAAAGAGCAATGGACATTGCTTTTGCCAAAGAAATTCATGAATTCCTAGTCATCTATTTGGATGACCTTACACCTTTCTCCAAGTCAGACCAAGAACACCTAAATCATTTAAGACAAATCTTTCTAAAATGCAGAAAATTTGGGATATCATTGAATCCCAGAAAATCCATTTTTGGTCTGGAGGAAGGTAAACTACTAGGACACATTATTTCTAAAGGTGGCATCAGAATTGATCCAGAAAGAATCCAGGCTATCCAACACATGCCCCATCCCAGGAACATAAAAGAATTACAGGCCTTTTTGGGAAAGATCAACTTTCTAAGAAGATTTATTCCAAATCTGGCTGAACTTAGCAGATTGCTTAATAACATGTTGAAAAAGGATTCCAAAGTTAAATGGACAGTAGATGCTAAACAAGCCTTTGAAAGCATTAAATTTGCTCTTACCCAAACTCCTGTCCTAACCAGCCCACAGTTTGATAGGGATTTCATCATATTCTCCTTTGCCTCTGAACATACAATTGCTGCAGTTTTGCTTCAAAAGGATGATCTAGGAAATGAAAAACCCATAGCCTTCTTTAGCAAAGCTCTAAGAGATGCCTCCCTCAAATATCAAATCATGGAAAAACAAGCCTATGCGCTAGTCAAAGCCATCAAAGACTTCAGGATTTATATCCTTTATTCCCATGTAATTGCCTATGTACCAAGCCCAATTGTCAAAGACATACTTACACAAGAAAATTTGGAAGGTAGAAGAGGCAAATGGATAGCAAACATTTTGGAATTTGACATAGAAATAAAGCCTACCAAACTTATAAAGGGGCAGGGCTTAGCAAAACTAATGTCTGAAACAAACTTCCAAGCCCTTGACATTAATCAACTAGACAGTGAACAGGAGCTGGCGACTCCAAAGATCAATGTAGCCTTTGAGCAATCCCCTTGGTATTCTGATATCTGTTATGTATTGCAAAACCTGTGTGCTCCCCCAGGACTGTCTAGAACTAAGAGTAGGTTTGTCAAAATGAAAGCCTCAAAATTCTGTGTCATGGAAGAAAATTTGTTTTGGAGGAACCATGAAGGCATCTTGCTGAATTGTCTAATTGAAGGTGAAGCCAAAAAGATCATGGAAGAATTTCATGCAGGAGATTGTGGTGGTCATCTTTACTGGAAATCCACTGTAAACAAAATACTGAGAGCTGGATATTACTGGCCTACTATCTTTTTTGATGTCAAAAGATTTACCACTGCATGTCACAAATTTCAAGTGTTTGAAGGAAAAAGACAGCTGCTGCCTTTACCCCTGAAGCCTATTGCAACAGAAAAACCATTTCAGCAATAGGGTTTAGATTTCATTGGTGAAATCAATCCCTCTTCTTCGGGCCAGCACAGGTGGATTCTTACTGCAACAGATTATTTCACAAAGTGGATTGAAGCCATCCCATGTAGACAAGCAAATGACTCTACCATTATCGAATTTTTGGAGACAAACATTCTGGCCAGATTTGGATACCCTGACAAAATAATAACAGATAATGCTGCTGCATTCAGATCTAAAAAAATGGTCAATTTCTGTTATAAATTTCATATCACATTGGGCCACTCCACAGCATACTATCCCCAAGGCAACGGGCTGGCAGAATCCTCAAACAAGAGTTTGGTGAATAAGATCAAGAAAATATTAGAGGAGAACAAGAAAAATTGGCACAAGAAACTAGTAAATGCATTATGGGCAGACAGATTAACATCTAAAAGGTCAATTGGGGTCAGCCCTTATGAACTAATTTATGGTTTAGAGGCTAAATTCCCTTCATCATTAGGAATCCCTGCTATGAAAATACTCCAGGAGTGCCAAGCTGAGCCCAATGACATGCAAAGAAGGATAAACCAAATTATATGTTTACAGCAAACCAGGGAGGAAGTTTATAACAGAGTTCAAGTGCTACAAGAAAAGCTAAAAAAAGCATTTGATAGAAGGACCAAAGCAGAGGATTTCAACATAGGTGACAAGGTCCTCAAATGGGATTCAAGAAAAGAGAGCAAAGGAAAACATGGAAAGTTTGACTCCCTTTGGAGAGGACCATTCTTAATACAAGCTGTGCAGGGAAACAACACCTATTTTCTACAAGATTTGGACAAAAGTGATCTAGAGGAAGGCCCTGTCAATGGCAGGATGCTCAAGCACTATTTTGATTACCTTCCATGAAAAGAGCTGGTCTGTTTTGTACATAGTTTGATGTAAATAAATTCTGTATGTGTTGTATATATTGTTCTTATTGAAGCATGAAAGTGAGATCATTCTGAAAGGCATTACAGACAAAGAATAGAATTAAAAGACAGGCTGTGTTTCAGTTTATCAGTCTGCAATTTCAGGAATCTATGATGAACAAAACTCCAAAGTTTCAGAGAAGCAGCCAAAAAGATCCAGGCACACTAACCTGCTGTTCTTGGTCTTTCTAAGGGAAAAACCATCCCCATGTGGAGCCACTATTGGATACCTATACCAATAGGTTTCATTTTTCATGATTAGATATCAAAGGTCCAAATATGCTCTGCTTTGACAACTGCAAAGAGCTCATATTTCCCTGAGAAGGCAATGTCTGTATCAGTTTTGATAAAAACTCAATTTTGATGGCTGGTCCAATAGTCTAACCTGGATCATGCCATGTTTTCAATTTCCTTGTTTTAGAATAGAGAATGATATCTGGCCAAACTGTTTAATCTTGGCAGATCAGTAGATAGGTAGAGAAACAAAGGTTCCCAACTGCCTAATCTGGGACCTTGGAAGGAATAAGGGTTGCATCAGATAGGAAATGTGAGAAAAAGCCAATAAAAGAAAAGGCATTCAAAGGGTTTGCAAGTCCAAGTGCACCCTCCAAGAAGGAACAAAAAATGCTAGGAAAACTAGTTGGGTAGGTAGATGGGGTTGCAGAAATGGTGTCTCTTTCAAAATCAAAGTTGCTGAAACATCTGCAGGAAGAGCAGCACTCTGGAGCATGACTAACTCCCTTGTTTCTCATTTGTAAGTCACTCATTACTAACACCCTTTCCCCAAGTTGCACAAAGCATAAGAAATTCAAATGTTTTACATTCTTATGGCTTTGAGAAGCCACATTTCTTGTGCAAAAATCTTTTCATTTTGAACTACTCGTAATCTCAAGCTATTTGCAGAGAAAACTTGGTTGATCTAGCCCTTACTCATATGATTCCCTCCATATTAACAACTAACTCTACTACTTAGCTCCCTATACCCCTTTATCCCTAGTATTACAAACACCATGGTGTATAAACCCCACAATGCATAAATATCCCCTCCCTGGCACTATAGCCATAATATTCTATCCCTGGGGCTTGAATTGACACCTAGTCAAGGTCAAGAACCCATGACTCACCTTGTTGCTCCATCTCAGACCAGTTTCCCTACTCAAAGTGCCATGTTGCCCTGAAAAACCTTGAAAACCTTGAAAAAACATTAAAAAACCTTCAAAAACCCATAAAATTATTCCAATGAGCGGAAAACCTTACAAAATCACCCTTCCCCGCTTTATCCTAAGGTCGGGGGTCGTTCACCTTTTTCATTTTTCATAAATCTGTTTAAAAACCCCTTTTTCCAAACTTTCCGCCTTCGGAAATAATAACACCCGAGACTTTATAAAAACGTTTGAATAGCTCATATTCTAATGTTGGCGGGCAGCAATACTTTAACGAGAAAAACCATTGAAAATTCACCAAAAAGAATATTTATCGCCCGGAGGGTCCCGCCGTCCACGTCTGCAGAGGAAAATTATTGTTTATTGCCCGCCCGCTGGTCCGTATTGTCCTTGCAGGTTGCCCACCCGAGGACCGTCAGATCGTGCCAGGTCCAGATCTACGGCGGAGGTTGATTTCGGGCAATCCCGACCTCCGCACGATAACCAAAGGAGCTGTTTGCGTTCGTGCAGGTTGGGCACACGACGACCGTCCGATCACCCGCCTCCAGATCCACGGCCCATATGAATATCGGAAGGCCTTACGTGTCTGACAGATACCTTCCGATATCTGTCAGACGCCTACGTCAGGCCAGCATCAGCACAGGGGCACGCGTCATCATATGATTGCATCGGAGCGATGCCTGACAGTCCGTCCGACGTACAGGACCCCTTCCGATATGGCGACACCTGTCCTGTCCACGTTCGCGCCCCGCTGCCGTGCACGTCAACCGCCAGTTCGTCCCGCCTTGTCCCCCATTGGTCCACCTGGCCGCCACATCACCGCCCCCGTGGACCTACCGCTGACCGCCACGTCACCCGATGACGTCATGATGACGTCACCCAACACGGGCCCCATGATGACATCATGCTGACGTCATCCATGAAGCGCGCCAAAAAGGCCAAAAAACCATATTTTCGCCAATTTTCGCCATTTTTCATAATTTTTTGAAAATCTCCTGTTTAGCCCTCTGCATGGGATTTACGACGCCTGCACCACCAGTCAACCTGCAACCATTTCTGAAGCACCCCGCGCGCAAAATCCAGCTGCATTCTTCAGTCTAGATCATTGTTTACCAGGTATTTCGGCCTCGTCCTCTTTTAACTGGTTTTTCTTGAATTTTCTGTAAAACCCACCATGAAAGCCTGTAAGATGTGAAATTCACTGATAAACCAACTGTTTTTTTCCCTATTCGACCAATTAAAATCAAAATACAGTGTTGGAGACCTCCAACTCACTGTAAAACGAGTTAAAAGAACCTACCCTGTTCGCGCAACCGTGAACTCCTGAGTAAACTCCCATAATTGACAAAGGAGGTCTCCTTGCCGCTAAAAACCCTTCCTAAGGGGCCAGCATTGTCATCCTGATTGTAAACCAACCCTGTTGACCTTGGTTCCTATCAGAATTCACTGTTTCAAACGGCATTTCAGTTATTATTTGCATAAAGCATGGAAACCCCTGAAATCCTCAATGTTACTCCTCTGAATGCTCCTCAGAGGGAGCTAGACTGGCAGGACTTAGCAGACCTGGATTATCAGATCTCAGAAGACTCCAGGCAAGGATGCACCCCTCATCTTCAACTGCTAAATGAGTTCAGGGCCAAACACAGAGAGGGAACAAATATCTTAGGCATCTGGGAGTCTGCCCTGCCAACTTTTAAAATGCCTTCATGCAGACAATTTCCTGATCTTATCTATCTTTGTGCCAGTCAATACGAGCCATCACAGAGAGCTGTGGTCAATCCTAAGGGTGAGGTTGTATTCTATACCACCCCTCAAGCCATCAGAGATATGGTTCAGTTCAAGACTGACAAGAAAATGGTTCCTTTATCCCTGCTGAACTTAATCAACCAAGGGACCAAAACACTGACAGAGGCAGAGATCCTAAGGTTTAATCAGCTGTTTGTTAGCAAATCAGACACAGTATTGCATCCCCCTATCTTTGATGGATATTTAAATCAACTTGGACTAGACCTAGCCCATATGGTGAGCTCAATTCTAGGATACAAATCAACAGAGTATATAGAGGAAACTGTGCTGGTTATGATGTTAAGGTTTGTCCCTGGGAGGGCCCCCATCTGCTACAACTATGCCACATATATCTCGGACAAAATTCATGAGCAGTTCCTGCACTTGCCTAGAGAGAGGATGTTCAGATACTCCTCATATATCTATCATCTTATCCTATATCACCAATATGAAGAATTCTCCTTTGAAATCAAAAGGACCAATGCAGCAGGTAATCCAAGATCGGTTGTATACTGGAGCTCCATCTTCCATAGAGGCTCACCCTACACATACTGTGAGTTTATAGACTTATTCATCCATCCAGCCATGTCCCTGCTTTTGACAGAGCCTCCTCCAAGACTCACTGAGGAAATGAAGAGGATACTGTAACTATCCTCTGCTTACAGCATAGGGGACTGGTATTATTACCAGCATCACACTGTGATCAGAATGTATGGGTGTGAGCTAAGACCATTCAGGCTACCCAGGTTTGTGCCTATGAGGCTCTTTGCCCTGGAGTATTTCAGACAGTTTGCCTATGTAGATCTAGTTCATTTTTCAGGAAAGGGCAAGAAGGCACAACTTAAGGTCAAAAACCAACTTGGGCATATTGTGTTAAACAGAAGAGAAGGATGGAAGGAGGCAGAGAGAATGTTGGTGGCCCTTGGCTTGACACAAAGCTTCCTGTGGAAACCATATGACCCCAATGGTTTCATATCCAAGAGGAGAATAAAATACAAACTCGCCGGTTATGAGCATCATAACATGATCCTCATAACAAGACATGCAAAC
>APFE030218768.1:87812-114915 GCA_000404065.3 Pinus taeda | reverse complement strand
AGTAAAATAAATTAGAAATTATTATTTATTTGATTATTTGGAAGTGGAAAAGCTTATCACACCTGAACCTCAAGAGGAATTTTTTTCCTTTTACCTTACCCTAATTGATTTTCTTACACTTTCACTAATAGGCAAAATGTCTTGGTTTCTACATACACATCAGTTTTGTCCAATTAACACATTGCCATTATTGTTTCCGTAATTTTCCTTTTATTTAACTTTTGTCCAATGTGCAGACTCTTAATCTGTTTACCTACACAGAGTGGGTCTAACTCCTTTTTTTTTATGGACGACTTCTGCCCCCACAAAGGGGAAACACTACATAGAATTGGCAGACATGTTTGACTACAAAATACAGTTTCTGGAGAGTTCGAAGGGTGCTAGCATTATACCTTACCAGGAGGTGGTCGCAACTCCCTCGTTGGATTCTCATCACTCGATCAAATGATTGGTGAGCGCTAGACATAGTTTTGGGGGTAACTGCCCCGCACCCTCGGAGGATCTCCCATGCATTCGAACCGTCACTCAACTGAAAGGGCTCTGAAACACCATGTAACTGCAATCTTGTCTCTGTGACTCCATCTCCTTACTATTATTTGTTTATGTAGCTATGATTGCTAGTCATACTTTTACGCTAAACTTCAGTTGTTATTTGCAGCATCAAGACCACCAGGTATTCACACAAATTAGCTAACCGTGATGGATTCCTATTCAGCTACGACCACTTACATATGATTGGCCTTCATTTTATCAAGTAACGATTCTGATTATGATTATTTATATATTCTTTTTTGTCCCTAATTCATTCTTTCTCGTTTCTTCTGTGGCATAGCTTTCCATTCTTGGGGTTCTGTCAAGAGGGTTTCCCTAGTATTTTAGCTTGAACTTGTTGTAAATTAGGTTTTCCTTCTCTAGCTTTGTCCCCACTACGTGAATAGTAATTTAAAAGTTTTCTTTAGATTTTGCTGTGAACATAGGTGGAGGCTCATGTGGTAAGAATACTTCACGGATGAGACCAACACATCAAGCTTCCTGAGTTACTGATGACATACTTCTCTTCCTTTGACGATCTTCATATTTCTCTCTACAATTATTCTCTGAGTTTTTGAGTGACAACGCCTAGACCCTAGGGTTATTTCCTCCTGGTTGTTAGTTTCTTAGGGTTTCTAAGAATTGGAATCATTGATGAATTATTATGCATGCAATTTTTTTAACCCCCTGGGATATGACATATGAATTATAACCTCCTTGTAATTTCCTGCATTGAGCAACTTTGGACTAGCGGCCTTGTATATATTTTTACCTAATGTGTGTCCTTGCAATTGTTGACTATACTAGTTTTCTTAAGTTTAAACTTCGTTCCCAACCACTTTCTATGCACGTTTGCATTATTTTCGCTTTAAGAGTAATATACACTTTATGAATTCATTTAATTCCTAAATTTTGTTTCCAACTATAAAGAGACTACCCACCATTTTCTTTGTTGAATATAACATTTTTCACTATGTAGTGTCTTCTATCGAAAATTTAGGGAAAGTGGTGGTAACATTATTTTGGACTTTTCATTACAATTGTCTTCGTGGATGCCTATTTACAAAATTAATTTTGAAATAATAAACTTGTACTCCTCTCATATTTTGGGGAATTGTTTCAATTTTATAGCATCAATTCTTTCTCGTTCGAGGAAACTAAACCTGAGAAGGAAATACTTTTGTTCTTATTTGCTTCTTTAGAAGAAACGCATGTTTTTATATAGAGTACGTGTATTTAGACATTAGGTTGCATGTACATTTAGGAACTGATTCCTTTTAGAAGAAGAAGATTTGGTTATCATTTGTCCCCAGCTAATCACAAGCATAACAACATGCTTTTAATTCATAATGGATGGTGCATTTTTTCTGATAAATAATATTTCCATTCTATAGCTTTTTTTAATTACCTTTATAGGTTTGGAATTCTTTGATTGGGCATGTTTTATGGGGGCTTTCTCAGAATTCATGTCCCCTATTAACCAAAAACAATGAATTCTCTTAGATACTGTTAACTGTGATCCTAGAGCTAACTTATTTCATAATTTATTTCGTTAGCAGGTTTCAATCATTTTTCTACATAGACTAAACACATTCACGTTAATAAAAACTATACACAGAAAAAGGAAATAAATTACTACAAATGCTAGGTCATATACTCATATTTATCTAATAGTCTGGTCCAACCACAAGATTACTAGGAAAGGGAGTGCTCCACCAAACTAAGTACCATGTCTTCACCACAAGATTCCCCTTGAGCCTTTTCATTTCTAGAATAGTATTGCGAGAATGACCTAAAAATGTTTGTTCTCAAGCCTCAAGACCACATGAGTCCAACCTAGAACTCATAGACTCATACGTTTGTCATATGGTTTCTACTAGTTCTCATTCCAACTCAAGAATACCCTAACAAGCACTACCCTGCCTCCCTTTTAACATCATCCTGTCCAATATTCCAAAGGTTAAACACTTCTCTTGAACCTCATCCATCCAAATACAAAGTCTCCAAGGATGCCTTAGGTTTTATTCTCTCTTCCGTTTTTGCTCCCTTGTCCCATCTGAGATGATTTATATGTAGGGAAAGGAATAATTCTCTACTAACTTTTTGGTAAAATGAAACTCCCTTTAGCACTTTTTCTCGTAATTTTATGGCTACTCCTAACCTTTATTATTGATAAAAATGAATCCACACAAAAAAAATATCGTGTAGGTTTTACCTTCCACCCTAGGTTTTTACCAAGCCCCACAGTGTTACCAAATCACTTGTGGTAAAAAAAACATATACATTTTTACCAAGGGGTGTTACATCTTCCCCCTCTCAAGAGAAACTTAGTCTCTAATGTTTCGTAACCTTCAATATAAATTAGAGTACGCCTCATGCATATAATTTTCAACTCTTAAGTATCCCTATTTGATTGGAGTGCTTATTCTTCAGTTAAAATAGGTAGCCACTTTATCTTATGGCATAATTATTCTTTATCAAGAATCCATAATGTTTGACCAGGATTACCCCGTCTGGTTCATCCTAGATCCACAAATTTTATCATCATTAGCTTCCATCTTTCGTCACCATTTTTTTGAAATGTATATGTAGATATACATATGTACTATTTCAATATTCATTACCAACACATCATTTGTTATCTAGATACTCACCAAGGGTCATGAGCACACATCACAACCCAGCAAAGGTTTGAAACTTGCACTCAATACAATTAGTAGCATCATGGTAGACTTACCATTGTAAATCCCTTTACTTACTGGGTAAATATATCAGTCAAAAAGGACCTCACCATATGCTTTTTTTATAAGTTTCAAATCAGGGAGGCATCATTCTAATTTGCACTATTTTACTTAGAATATGATCAAAAACCATTTACAATGCTTGTGATTTATGAGAAATTGTAACTAGTTAATTTTCACTAAATAATTGTAATATCCCTAGCCTAATCTACTAGAGAAATGATCATAAAATGAGTGTTGTTGAATAATTAATTATTATTAACCATTATATTGATATTACATGAATAATTTTCTTTTAATTCTTAATTACAAAAATATTACAAGAATTAATTCTTAATTCTTTTATTTAGAAGAATTAATATTATTCTGTGTAAATAAAATGGATTTTCCAAGTTGGTGTATCTTATGAGTTTCAAAACTAATGATTCATAGTTTTAGAAAAGCTATGGATAAGTGATATTTTTTCCAGAAAGTGAAAAAAAATCTGCTTGAAAAAGATATGAGATATTTTTAATGATTTATTGAATGATTTTAGAATTTAGAAAAATATGATTTATGGAGTGATTCCTGAATGATTTATGTAGTGATATTATGATTTAATAAAAAGATGATTTATACAGTGATTTATGGATGATTTATGGAGTGATTTATGGGTGACTTATGGAATTATTTTAGGATTTATAAAAGCTATTGCATTTACTCAATTCAACTTTTTGTATGCCTATGGGAAAATATGAGAACTAATGGCATAGTACATGTAGAATCAAGCAAATAGAGATGAAGGAGAGATTCCAAACATTCATTAAAACATAAGTAACTAGGCTCTTTGAAAATTATTATTGTGTTTGCATATAATGCATGAATAAATAAGAATCAAATTTATTTGCTTGAAAAATTTCATATGATAAAGAGTCATGATTATTTTCCTGGAAAAACCTCCATGGAATTTTGTGCATAGATGAATAAGTCTTTTTTTCATTGAATTCTTAAAATATTTCATGTGCATTAAATTCTTAAAGTATTTTCATGGCTAAATAATTTTGTAAATTGCATGAATTATAGGAAAACATGTTCCAAATATTTCTTTGTATCTCCAAAACTATGATAGATGTATAAAAATTAAAAGAGGTTTTTGAAAATGAGCCCATTGTCACAACAAGCCTCTTCCAAATTTGAAAACTCTTTTTTAACTTCTTGAAAAACATGTCCAATGTTGATAACTAAAATAGAAAATTTATCTTTGCATGCATGAAAGAATAAATGTTATACATTTGATCCCTTGGAAAGGAAATGTGTCTTTCAATGCAAGATTTAGTTAGTTTCCTTTGGAAACAAATATGTGTTTCACATGCATGAAGAAAAGACTATCATGCCATTTTTTGTTGGAGAGGAAAATTAGTTGCATGCAAGAAAGTATAACTATTATAAAGATATTTTGGTAGAAATAACATAACACAATATTTTTTGGCCATCATGTTTCAAACCAACTAGTGTGGTTCATCATCAGGACTAGATGAAGAGGCAGACTATGGCATGACTGATGCATTTCAAACTAACCAGTGTGGTTCATCACCAGGACTAGATGGAGAGCCATATCATGGCATTGCCAACGCGTTTTGAACCAACCAGTGTGGTTCATCATAAGGGCCAGATGGTCTACCTCTTCATCTGGCTTTGAGAACCACATTGGTTGGTTGGAAATGCACTGGCCAAAAAGAATTATGTTATGTGATTTCTACCAAAAGGCTTTTCATAATTCATTATGGATCACAAAAGCTTGAATTCAGAAGAAAAAAATATAATAATTATGTTAAATGTTTTTAGAATAAAGATTTCATTTTTATATATAATGGCCATTCTGAATATCTCTCATGTGGAAAATATGCTTTTGCAAAGTAACATGGATTCACATTTATAAATATAAAATATATTGTGTTAATACCTTTAGAAAATAAAACATAATATTAGGAATAAAGAAAATTGCATGTTGGGCTAGTTCACTTGAAAACTTGTTATGCAATTACATGCAGAAGAAGAATATCTTGTATGTTAGCTTTTCTTTCGAAATAATATGAAAATGCATCGAAGATTATGTTAGCGTTTTGTTGGAAAGATGATGCTTGATAGTCATTTTATTATTACTAATTCATGTGCAACGACATTGAAGAAGGAATTTCATGACATTATGTTTATGTTTTATGCATGCACACAAATATATGTTGAGGTACCACTAATAAATATTGCTTATTGGTTTATTAATATTTTATCTAATCATGATATGAAGTGTGCTAATGACAATAATGGTAAGAAAGGACAGTGACTTGTGCAAAGGATAGTTCATATCTAACACTATGGCAGATGAATATTTTTTGGTCGATGTAGATTGTTGAATTCCAAGTACACAATGATCCAATTATGGAAATAGTTAGACCACAATGACATAGATATTGAGGACTCATGGGTAAATGATATCATGATGATTGTAACAAATTTTAGTTAGTTATTTTGAATTTAAGATTATTTTTATATGTAATAGTTTACGGCAATGCTCAAGGGATGAACTCCATTGTAACCATTGATTAAGGGGTGAACACCCTCATGAATATTTAATAATAAAATTAAATGTTTGTTTCTTTTCACCCTACAGGGTTTCTAGGGTACATCGGTGTCTAATGATGTGATTTTTCATTGTACCATTTTTATGATGGTAATTTATTTCATGATATGATGTTTATATTATCAAGTATGTGAATTATAATTGAGCTAAAAGAATCATGGAATCAATGCATAGTTATATTAAGAAATTTAAGTTATTATGCTACAACAAATGAAGTTAATGGTTGTGTAACTCACTATGATTTTACTAAATATTTCTCTATATAATGATGATGGTTATTCTAATGATCATTGAGGGAATATAGAAAGTAATTTAGAAAATTACACATTGGTAAATGTCAAAATAATTTCCTAATTCCATGCATTTTCCTACGAGTTTCCAAGGGGATGTTACTAGTGGTATTAGAGAAAAAGGTTGAAACGCTAGCACCTTTTGGGAATCATTACGTAGAAAAGAAGTAGAGGTATGATGCTAGTGGGAACCATCTCAAGTATTATTCTAACAAAACTTCTATTAGACTGCAATTGACATGAGAGGCATGATGCATGATTAATGACCACATTAAAGAATAGAAAATGATAATGTTGATTTAAAAGTTATGCTCATGAAATTTGAATATTGTTACAGATAAAAGATAATAAAACCTTTGTTACACCTATGAACAATATTGAGTACTCACTAGTTATAGTGAGAATTAGTTACCAACCTTTTCATTCATATTATTACAATAATGATTATGATGCATGAAAAAACAACATGACTAAAGTTATAATGGACTACTTATAAAGAGTGAAGGCATGTATGGTTTGTGTGATAACTAAAGAATGTAAAAGTTGGGGTTGTCCCTCAAGAGGACAACATAATGTTTAAAAAAAAAAATTGAAATAACCTATTTAGATGTTAAAAATGAACAATGGGTCAAGTGAAATTCATATAGTGAACTTAAATTCAATGAAAAACTCATAGTAGCATACTTTTGGGTTGTATTTCTTCATGTAGAGTTGTATATGAAAGACTGCATTCCTTGTGTTTGATAAAAGTAGTAAATGAGCTATAAAGTATTTTTGTTTTAAAGAAATATATCCCTAGGAGTTTTGGATGAAATTAAAATCAATATCAAGGGTTATTCCTACCATTAGGCCATGCAACCGCCACTTTGATTTCAAGAAAAAAGTTATTTTCAGACTCAGATTCCATAATCTAGTCGATTTTGTTGATTTGTCACTACCATGTAAGGGTTGCTGATTGTGTTGTTTTGTGGAAATTATACCATTTATGATTTTAATATGATTCATGCTATTTTTTAAATTCTAGTTTTACTGTGTCTCTAATAGTTTAAACATATTTATGGAAATTTATTTCATGTCGCTAATTGTTTGTTAAAATGTTTCAATGGTCGTAGATCACATGCTTGCAAAGTGATTGTTAAAATGTTTCAATGATTCTAGATTTCATGCTTGCAAGCTATTTTATAAAATGGCTTAGTGGTTTTATATTACATGATTGCAAATTGTTTACCCAAAATTCCCCAATGGTTGTAGCTTGCATGGCTGCAAGCTAATTTTAAAGAAGAAAGAATCACATTATGTGCCTTAGTGTTTAATTGGATTGTTATTTCTCTATAATATTGATGGTTCATAAGGTGGGACATTACAAAATGTATAATGATGTGGTGTGCGAGATATGTTAATGTTTTTTTTCTTAATATGCATGATTTCTATTAAGTGGAAATTTAGAATGCATACCACCTGTATGACATGTGATGATTTTTTGTCATTATAATTTTACAAATTGTGGGACCCATGTTCAGGGTAAAGTATGGATGCATGATGGACATAAATGTTCCTTTTATTCAATGATAATATGAAAATGGGCAGTTATGTAAATTACAATGGATTTTTATACATTGGCTAACTCTAGACATTGAATTATAATTAGATTGAATGGTTATGGAAGCCATGATGGGACTCATGTGATGATGTTACAATTTATTTTATTATTGAGTTAATTAGTACATTGTTTGGGATATTCTAGAAATAAGTCTAGAGTTTCAGAAGACTTCTTTCCATCTTACCAAAAGTTATTGTTGGTTAGGTCCAAGATTGACCTTCCCTTAAAGTCTCTTAAAAATCGCTAGGAGAAAATAATAAAAGAAGATAATATTAACATAATGGGAGAGAAATAGTAAGTGGGTGTAATAAAGCATAGCGGGAGAGAAAGATGTTCTTTAAAGAAAAGGAAAAGAATATTTTTTTGAAAAAACTAAAACAAAATAGCCTAGGAAAAATGTTGGCAGACCTGAAAGTAGACGTTGCTATAATATGCTGGTTAGAAATCACCAAGGAATAAATGAGGTTTTTTATTTTAGTGGCAGGTAGATCTTAGATCAGTGGTGAACTATTGGAGAGAGTTCACAGTTTTGTCAACATGCTGGGTTCCTGAATAATTCCTAGGGACTAACTGCAATTAGATGAAATTATATCTATATTCTGCTATTGATTTTGAAATTGTCTAAATATGTTTGATGTTAAAATAGATTGTAAGTGGCATGTCTCTAATCTATTGTATGTGTTATAGTTATGCATTCCTCGTCTATTAATTTATCTAAGTGACAATTTCGATGAAATGGGTTGTGTCTAGAGGTCTATATAAGGAAATGAACATGTTACAAAATAATTATCTATATCTATGCATAGAGGAAATAAATTGAAATATATGTGACTGAAACAATTCATATTAGATAAAATAGTGAGTTATTAAGTTCTAAATTATTCATTGCTAGAGATAAATTCGAGGAGTTTGAATTTGATTGGAATTATTGTGGCAGAGAAAGACGATATATTACAAAACAACACTAGTGGGAAAAAAAGACGGGTGTAACATTTAATTAAAAGGAAATGTGCACTTGATACTGTCTTTTATCATTTTCGATGATTAGAGGGCTTGCTCTCTTTGAGTACTTGTCAAATTATTATGATTATCGATAAGCATTATTGATTCTACTTGTTGAACATAAAAAAAATCATTCTAAACGGAAAAGATTACATTTTTTTTAAGATTGTTATATTATGAGTAAATGTTAATGTTCCAACAAGAGAAGAACATAGAGGATGATTTTCTATTTAAAGGGGGGAGTATGTAATATTCTTAGTATAAGATACCATAAAAACTCTCATAAAATCAATGTTGTTGAATAATAAAATATTACTAATTATTATATTGATATTACATGAATAATATTCTTTTAATTCTTAATACTTTTATTAAAGAATTATATTCTTCTAGTAAATAAAATGTATTTTCAAGTGATATATTTTAGTTTTATTACTAATGAGATGGTTTTAGAAAAGCAGCGTAAGTGATATTTTGTCATAAGCATAAAACAAATTACTTGGAAAAATACATGAAATTTAAGGTATTTTTTAGTTATTTTAGAATTTAGAAAATTATGAAATATGGAGGCGATTAGAATTTAGGAAAATATGATTTTTGGAGGATTTAGATAATTAGGAAAATCTGATATATGAAGTTTTATGGGGATTTTATTGCAATTTTAGTAATTTAGAAAAATCTATGGAATTTTTTTAATTCTACTTATTGTATATCTATGGGGAAATATGAGAACTAATGAAAGAATACATGTAAAATCAAGCGAAGGGAGAGGAAGGACAGATTACAAGCATGAATTAAAAAAAGTAACTAGGTTGTTTGAAAATTATTATTATGCTTGCATATGGTGCATGAAGAAATAAAAATTGAATTTATTTTCTTGAAAAAAATCATATGATAAAGAGTCACAATTATTTTCTAGGGAAAACCTCCATGGAATTTTTGTGCATAGAGGAATAAGTGTTTTTTCATTGAATTCTTAAAAGATTTTTATGGCTAAATAAGTGTGTGAATTGCACGAGTTATGGGAAAATAAGGTCCCAATATGTCTTATATCTCCCAAAACATGATAGATGTGTGAATATTAAAAGTTTTTTTTGTAAGTGTGCCCGTTATTGCCAGAAAAATCATCCATATTTGAAAAAATCATTTTCAACTTCTCAAAAACCGTGTTCAAAGTTGATGAATAAAAGAAAAAATTATTTAATATTTAAATCTAGGAAAATGGGCTTGAAAGTTTCATTCAAACCTTCCCTACTGTGTCACTTGCATAAAACCTGAGAGAGTTTTTTTTTTTAATGAACCTGTTCCGAACAAAATCCTACTTTTTTTTTTCAAAAAATCATGTCCATATGTTTAAAACCACATTCAAAATTGATGACTAGAATAGGAAAAACAAAGTAAAACATAGTGCTTCCATTTGATTTTCCAGTCAAATAAGAATAGTTGTGTATGTACATATAGAGATAACCATTGTGTTAATGCTATTCAAAATAAATAAATTAATTGCATGCACAAACAAATAACCATCAAGTTTTATATTTCTTGAAAAGAAAAAAGTTATTCTAATGCACAAAAATAGAATAATTATTTTGATATTCCTTGAAAAGAAATGAGTTATTTGCATGCATAAAAAATAGAACAACTATGTTGATAATTATTGAAAATGGATTAAGTTATTTCATTTAAGAGATTACCAAGGATGTTCTCATGATGCATATGCATTAAAGTTTTAAAGAGAAATATTTGACTCTTAAGGAGAAAATGTGCTTATGTGCATAGGAATAATATCTAGTATATTGGATATGCTCGAAATGAATAGGTGATTTTACATGCATCGGAAGCTTGAGTTATGTAGAGAGAAATAAGTAACATTTTTTAATAGGAGTTGACATAAAACATTTGCATAAAATAAAGTGGTTTGTTCTATTTGAGAAGGATTTGTTATTCATGCTATTTCCTGAGGTAATATTACAAATTTCTCTGATGTGTTAAATGATAGGAAAATATTTTGTATTGCATGCATAAAAGCTAGTGAGTTAGGTAACATTTGGCGAAACAATAATTAGTGTGTTAGATTCCTTGGGATATATATATATATATATATCTGGAATTATTTGTTGTGTTATAATTCTTCAAAAAGAAGAGAAGAGAAAAAACATGTCCTTGTATGCATTATTGAATTAGACACTTGCATAGGAATACTCGTAATCACATGATTTATTGTATTAGGATAACTTTGGAAGATTTGATGGAATTATGATACATATGTTGTACTTGATGGCAACCCACTCATCTCAGATGATAAATTATAGTGCAGCAAAGTTATTTTTTGGTCCACGCACTTTCACGTAGAGAAAAGTTCACACACTTTCATGCAGAGAAAAGTTCATGCACTTTCATGCAGAGAATAAATTATAGTGTAGCAAAGTTATTTTCTGGTTCATGCACTTTCATACAGAGAAAAGTTCACGCACTTTCATGTAGAGAAAAGTTCCTTTTATGCAGAGAAATGTTCATGCAGTTTCATGAAGAGAAAAGTTCCTTTCATGTAGAGAAAAGTTCACGCACTTTCATGCAGAGAAAAGTTCATGCACTTTCATGCGGAGAAAAGTGCATGCACATGGGAAATCTTATGGGTGGTTCATCGTATTAGTCCGAAAATTTTTGATCCTATGGTTTTGGTCTGTGGTATTTAGTCCTTGGTATTTGAACCTATGGTTTTGGGCCATGGTATCTCATCATAAGTGTTGATCCAAAGTATTGGGTCCATGGTATTGTGAAAGGCCTAAGGCTATAAAAGATGTAGGAGATCATTTGGCAAGGTATCTTTTGAATCATTGAATATCTGATAAAGTGCTAGATCTGGAATACTGTGATTGGGTTATGGCGTAGATCTAGATCTTAATGAAGAAGGAACTTGAGCGCAAGGAGAAGGATAAGTTCTATTGATGGGTCAAAATCTTAAGGCTGGAATAGTGGTATCTCTATATGATTTTGATCTGTGATATGTGGCGCATGCTTGATCTATAAATCTAATAATCTAGTTTAACTAATATTTGAATGTTTGAAAGAATGAATATATAGATTTGTACGCAGGTTCAGTGAAGCGAAGGTGCGTATACATGCTATTGTTGTAAGGGAAAGTCGTGTATATGCAGGTCGGTATTGACATAGAAGCGTATGCAAACAGGTTTATGAATAGTGAAGTAGTGTACATCTCTTGATTTATGTTCTAGCTGCTTCTTTTTATTTCTACAGTGTTTTGGGTTCAGAAGTGGGGTGTGATTACTGTTATTATGATTTGGGTACAATCATCACAGAAATTTTTATTTTGATTCAGTTTTGATTGGTGAAAAGGTGATTGGTTGATGCAGAAATTCTTGATGTTTGATTGATGTTATTTGTGGATCCAGTCTAAAAATTTATGAAACATGGTCCCTGGAAGGAAGAGAAGGATGTAGTCTTCTGCAGGTAGCAGCCTGCGTACTAGTATCTCAACTAGTACAAGAACTAACGGGGTTGTAGCTCCCTTCTAGGAGAAGCTGGAAAACGAGAGAGGGTTTTAGATCTTTGGAGGTAGCAACCTGCGTACTGGTAAAGGACTGCACCAGTACAGAATCATTGTAAAAATAAGTTTCTAATTGAAAAGATAGAGACATATTGCAGCAGGTGGTTTTCACCCACATTGGGTTTCCACCTTATATCTTGTGTTCTTGTGTGTGATTGTCTTTTGCTCTATTTTTTTGTTTATGGTTATTGTTTATATGATCCTGATGCACAAATTAATTTTCAGCATCTGTAGAATATTTTAAATTATAAGTCTGTATGGTATATGTGGGTTTCCTTATCTGTAGTTGCATATATACGCAGTTTTCTCTAACTGAAGTAGCGTATATGTTTTGGGTTTGAAAAATAAAATAATTGACCAAATAATACTGATTCACCCCGCATCTGAGTATTATTTCCAACAATTGGTATCAGAGTGGGTCCTTCAGAAGAAGCTTGTCTGCTTGAAGGAAGATCTATCATCATGAGCAACTACGAGAGAGAAGCACCAATCAGGCCACCAATTTTTGATGGGACCAACTTCGTCTATTGGAAGGTAAGAGTTACAGCCTATCTTCAATCTCTTGGTACACAATTCTGGGATATCATAGATATAGGGTACACTTTTCCATCAGCAACTCCTACATATATGGCTGAGAAGAAGCAGTTTGAAACTAATGCAAAGGCTATCAATACTCTATTAGGATGTCTATCTCAATCAGAATTCGTCAAGGTTATGCAGTACAAAAACCACCAAAGAAATATGGGACAAGATCATTCTGAGCTATGAAGGAGATGAACAGGTAAAAACAACAAAACTTCAAACCATCAGAAGTCAATATGAAAATCTCAGAATGTACAATGATGAAAGTGTGGCTAACCATTTTCTACGCATAGTTGAGATTGTTAATTGTATGAAAAATTTGGGTGAAGAAATAAAAGAGGATGTTTTCGTTGAAAAGGTTATGAGATCCTTGTCTTCTATGTTTGAATCAAAAGTTTCTGCAATAGAAGAAAAGGAGAATCTACAGAAAATTACCATGTCGCATTTGCATGGAATTCTAACCACTTATGAAATGAGGAAAGGGGGACCATCAGACAGAAGAGAAGCCTCATTCATGACGTCAGGAAAAGGATATTCTTATGACTTATGACATATGTCAGAAGAAGAGGAAGAATCAAATTTTGTCAAGAACCTTCAATGGGGAGTTGGAAGATTCAGAGGCAAGTTACCTTTCAAATGTTTTGCTTGTGGAAGAGTCGGTCACTGTGCTGCCAAGTGTCCTCATAAAGGTAAGGAACCTGTTAGATGGAACAAGAAATAGAATGTAAATAAGACAAGCTATTACACTCATGAAGACAATGATGGATTTTCAAATAGTGATGAAGATGAACAAGGTAATAATTATAGACTTCTAATGGCTTTCGAAGATGATGGTTTCATGGATGCTATAGATGAAGAAGGTCTTTATGAAGAGATTTCTAAACTCAAAATTTGTTTAGAAGAGAAAAATATGATTATCGATACTCTGCAATTCCAATTGGCTGAAAGTGAAAAACATCATGAAAAGCTAGAATGTGAAATAATGGGACTTAGAAAAGAGATTGAGAAAACTAAAGCTCTTAATCTTAGATTTGTTAAAGGATCTCAAACATTAGATGAGATTATCAAAGTACAACGTTCTCCACTAATCGAGACAGGTCTTGGATATAATGAAGAAGCATCTCAAGCACAGAAGCCATCCACCTCCAAAAGTTCTATTGATGCAGCAAGGAAAAGTGAACAAATTGAGAATCCATAGCAAAGGCACAATGTTGCTCACCACGTAAATCAGGGACATTTTTCTTCAAGAATGAACAGAGAGCACCAAGTAAATCAGGGGCAATTTGCTTCAAGGATAAACAGAAGCTACAATAGACCATAGGTAAATCATTCTCAATTTGCCTCAAGAATGAATGTCAATGAAAACTACAATCGTTTCATCTGCAGGGTTGATAATCACAGGAATTTCTTCAATGGCCAATGTTTCTCTTGTCACAACTTTGGACACAAAGCAATTCAGTGTGTTGCCTACAAAACTATCATGACTAGAGAAACTCAAAAACAGAGGAGTATGACTGGGATTATGAAAAGGACATACAATAACTTTTCAGCTTTTGAAAATGAAATAGAATGTTCTATTTATAATAATTTTGGTCATGAAGATTCTGAATGCAGGAGCAGCTTTGGACATGCAACTTAGATGGAACAATCCTCAAACATCAAAACATGGAGAATGAAAGAACCACAACCAGAAAGATGTGGTATAGCCTTATATGCAGAAGGGAGGGAAAAACAATGGTACATTGACAGTGGATGTTCAAAACATATGACAAGTGATAAAGAAAAACTTCAGTCATATAGTGCCTTGGAGAAGGAGAAGAAGGTCTCATTTGGAAGTGACACCCCTGCACTCATAAAAGGTAAAGGTTCTGTTTAAAAGAAAAGGTCAAAGCAGGAAATGTTATGTATGTTGATGGCTCAAAGCATAATCTATTGAGTGTCAGTCAGATGTGTGATCAAGGAACAGAGGTAATATTTCGATCAAATGGATGTAATACTTCGATCAAATGGATACAGGAGAAACAGTGATCAAATGCATAAGAACTCCAAATAATTTATACATATTCAAAGAAGGAAAACAACAATGCTATCTCAAGAAGAATGATGAACACTGTCTATGGCACCAGAGGTTGGGGTATCTAAGCTTCTCATAGATAAGGAAAGCATGCAAATACCAGGAAGTTCGTGGTCTTCCATACATCAGAATTCCAAATAATACAATATGAAAATCATGTCAGTTTGGTAAGAAAACCATAACTAACTTCCCTGAGAAGGAAGGATCAACTAGCAGGCCACTTGAGCTTGTCCATACTGATGTATGTGGTCCATCTAGGAAAAGGTCGCCTTGGCGAGAAGAATACTTTATATTATTCATTGACGACTATTCAAGGATGGTTTGGATAGGATTGATGAAGCACAAAGATGAAGCCTTCGAAAAATTCAAATCCTTCAAAGCTTTGCTTGAAAACGAATCAGATCACAAAATTAAATGCCTCAGGTCTGATAGAGGTGGGGAGTTTACCTCAGATGAATTTTTCGTTTTTTGTGAAGAACATGGAATAAGAAGAGAATTCTTTACAGCCATAACCACTCAACAAAATGGAGCAGTTGAAAGGATCAACATAACGGTTCAACAAATGGCTCGTGCTATGCTTGATGAGTTTGGAACTCCCGCAACATTCTGGGGTGAAGCTACATTTGCTACAGTTGTTATTCTCAACAAAACAAATGTCTGGGTGAACAACACTCAAACCCGTCATGAGCTCTGGCATGGTGAGACTCCTTTGGTAAAATATTTCAAAATTTTTGGAAGCAAATGCTATATTAAAAATACTGATGAAGATCTTGGCAAGTTTGAACTTAGAGCAGATGAAGGCATTCTCCTTGGTTACTCTCCCCACAACAAAGAATACAAGTGTTATAATAAAAAACTTGGAAAAATTGTTGAAAGTATTGATGTAGTGGTTGATGAAGAAGAAGACACTCCTAGGAAGGTACTATGTAAAGATTTCAAATATGATAAGGACTATCCATCAACATCAAATCAGATTCATGATGAAGAAGAAACTGATGAAGAAGAAACCCATGAGGAGCCCGAAGAACAAATAAGGATAGAAGAAAAGACTCCATCCAGGTACGTTCAGAAGAATCATCCAGAATCTCAAATTTTGGGGCAAAAAGAGGCAGGAATACAAACAAGAAGAACAATTGCAGAAGCTTCAGGCTATTTGGCATTACTTTCTTCCACTGAACCACAAAATGTAAAAGAGGCATGCAAAGATGAATGTTGGGTCAAGGCAATGGATGAAGAACTTGAACAGATCAAAAAGAATAACACTTGGGAGTTGGTCCCTAGACCAAAAGATAAGAATGTCATAGGGACAAAATGGATCTTCAGAAGCAAGTTGAATGAAAATGGGGAAGTGATTAGAAGCAAGGCCAGCCTTGTTTGTAAAGGATATGCTCAACAAGAAGGAATAGACTTTGAAGAAACTTTTGCTCATGTTGCTAGAATTGAGGCCATCGGAATGTTCCTTGCTCTCTCTAGCTTTCAGAAATTCAAAGTATTTCAAATGGACGTGAAATCAACCTTTCTGAATGGAGACCTAGAAGAAGAAGTGTACATTGAGCAGCCAGATGGATTCATCCTTGGTAATGATCCAAATCCTGCATGCAGACTAAAGAAGGCTCTCTATGGTCTCAAACAGGCTCCAAGCGTTTGGTACTATCGTGTGGAAAAATACCTTCATCAACAAGGTTTTTCAAAAGGATCAGTAGATAGAAATCTTTATATAAAAATTGAAAATAACAAATTGCTAATACTTGTTGTGTATGTAGATGATATCATCTTTGGCAGAAATGAAGAACCTATGAGTCAAAACTTTTCCTTGGTGATGCAGAAGGAATTCGAAACGTCTTTGCTTGGAGAACTGACATATTTTCTTGGCTTACAAATCCAAAAAAATAAAGGTGGTATCTTTTTATCTCAAACCAAGTATCTCAAGCAGATCTTGAAGAAGTATGGCATGGAAGATTTGAAACCAGTATGCACTCCTATGGTCACAGGATGCAGCCTCAGTGCAAATGATGAATCAGCAGTAGTGCATCAACCAACCTATAGGTCCATGATTGGAAGTCTTCTCTATTTAACAGGTACTCGACCATACATCATGCATGCCTTAGGAATGGTTGGAATATTTTAGGCAAATCCTAAGGAAACTCATCTTCAGGCAGTAAAGAGAATTTTCAAGTATCTTCAAGGAACTCAAAACTATGGCCTATGGTATCCTAGAGATGTGGATCTCACTCTTCATGCTTATACAGATGTAGATTGGGCTGGAAGCATGGATGACAGAAAAATCGCTAGTGCTGGTGCATTCTTTATGGGTTTTAGGTTAGTATCTTGGTTCAACAAGAAATAGAGTTCTACTGAATTATCTAAAGCTGAAGCAGAATATGTGGTTGCTGCATCCTGTTGCACTCAACTCCTTTGCATGATGCAAACCTTGCAGGATTTTCAAATCACTTGTACACCACTTATCTCCATATTATGTCATAATACAAGTGCAATCATCATTTCAAAGAACCCAGTCATGCATTCAAATACCAAGCACATACTAATCAAGTATCATTTTCTCCGGGAACAAGTACTGGAACAAAAGGTCAAATTGGAATATGTTCCCTCCAAGGAACAAGTTGCTGATATTTTCACCAAACCATTGCCTAGGGAGACATTTGAATACCTCAGACGGAAGTTGGGGGTTGTTGATGCGTCATCCTGCTATTGAACCTTGTCTATTGTATGCAGGTGGATACACGTACATTTTCTAGTCTATGTGGGTCGAATGGGTCTATCAGAGATCATCTAGCACATGTTCAGGGGGAGCATATATTCTTGTAATGATGCATTGTTCACATTATCTTAGAAGTCCTTGGTTTGATTTCTCAAGAGTTTTCTAGTGGAGTAGATCAATGTGTGCTGGTTTGAGGGTTGATTTTGCTGATAGTTGTTCTTGTCTCTATGTCATGCACTTCTTTCCATATCAAGGTCATGTAACCACCTATTTTGGTTTCCCCACTATGCCTGGGATGAATGAGTTTTATCTATCTTGTGTATTCCCACTTGGATGGGAGATGGATGTATGTATGAGTCTTGATGATAGGAAGGTTACTTATAATGTATGGAGTCATGTTCGTTCTTATAGAACATATTTTTGTAGACAACATTTCATCATAGAGCATATACAAAGGGGGAGCTCGTTTAGAGTTTTCAGCAGATACTCAGGGGGAGTATGGTAGTCCACCCCTTTGCCCTTGATCTCAAAGGGGGAGAGTGATTGGTTGTTGTTGCCATCAAGTACAAAGTGGGAGATTGGTGGCATTATGATACATATGTTGTACTTGATGGCAACCCACTCATCTCAGATGATAAATTATAGTGAAGAAAAGTTATTTTTCTAGTTCACACACTTTCACGTAGAGAGAAGTTCACACACTTTCATGAAGAGAAAAGTTCCTTTCATGTAGAGAAAAGTTCACGCACTTTCATGCAGAGAATAAATTATAGTGCAGCAAAGTTATTTTCGGGTTCACACACTTTCACACAGATAAAAGTTCACGCACTTTCATGCAGAGAAAAGTTCACGCACTTTCATGCAGAAAAAAGTTCACGCATTTTCATGCAGAGAAAAACGCACGCACATGGGAAATCTTATGGTTGGTTCATGGTATTAGTTCATCAGTTTTTGATCCTATGGTTTTGGTCTGTGGTATTTAGTCCTTGGTATTTGAACCTATGGTTTTGGGCCATGGTATCTCGTCATAAGTATTGATCCCAAGTATTGGGTCCATGATATTGAATTGTTATGGTTTTTGGTCCGTGGAATTGTGAAAGGCCTAAGGCTATAAAAGAGGAAGGAGATCATTTGGCAAGGTATCTTCTAAATCATTGAATATCTGATAAAATGCTAGATCTAGAATACTGTGATTGGGTTATGGTGTAGATCTAGATCTGAATGAAGAAGGAACTTGAGTGCAAGGAGAAGGATAAGTTCTATTGATGGGTCGAAATCTTAAGGCTGACATAGTGGTATCTCTATATGATTTTGATCTGTGATATGTGGCATACGCTTGATCTGTAAATATGATAATATAGGTTAACTAATATTTGAATGTTTGAAAGAATGAATTTATAGATCTGTACGCAGGTTCAGTGAAGCGAAGGCGTGTATACACACTATTCTTGTAAGGGAAAGTCGCGTATACGCAGGTCGGTATTGACACAGAAGCGTATGAAAGCAGGTTTCTGAATAGTGAAGTAGTGTACATCTCTTTATTTATGTTCTAGCTGCTTTTGTTTATTGCTACAGTGTTCTGGGTTCAGAAGTGGGGTGCGATTACTGTTATTATGATCTAGGTACAGTCGTTAGAGAAGTGTTTATTTTGATTCAGTTTTGATTGGCGAAAAGGTGATTGGTTGATGCAAAAATTCTTGATGTTTGACTGATGTTATTTGTGGATCCAGTCTAAAAATTTATGAAACGTGGTCCTCGGAAGGAAGAGAAGGTCGTAGTCTTCTGTAGGTAGTAGTCTGCGTACTAGTATCTCAACTAGTACAAGAAGTAAGGGGGTTGTAGCACCCTTCCAGGAGAAGCTGGAAAACAAGACAGGGTTGTATCTCTCTGCAGGTAGTAGCCTGCGTACTGATAAAGGACTACACTAGTACAGAATCACTGTAAAAAGAAGTTTCTGATTAAAAAGATAGAGACATATTGCAGCAGGTGGTTTTCACCCACATTGGGTTTCCACCTTATATCTTGTGTTCTTGTGTGTGATTGTCTTCTACTCTATTTTTCTATTCCTGGTTACTGTTGATATGATCTTGATGCACATGTTAATGTTCAACATCTGTAGAATATTTTGAATTATAAGTTTGTATGGTATACGCGGGTTTCCTTATCTATAGTTGCGTATATACGCGGTTTTCTCTAACTGAAGTACTGTATATGTTCTGGGTTTGAAAAATAAAATAATTGACCAGATAATACTGATTCACCCCCCCTCTCAGTATTATTTCCAACAAGACTATTTAGAGAAACATATACATTTTCATGCATGGAAAAATATTGTTTTGGCATTATATATTTGGAGAAGTGGAAGGTGCAATTGCATAATATTGATTGTGTTAGCCTTCTTTTGGGGAAAATAATATGAATTTGCACACCTAAAGAGATTGGCTATGGTATTTTCTTTCTTTTGGGAGAATATTATGTATAGTTATTAGGCTATATCTATTGGTAAGAAGAAAATGTCTCTTTTTATGAATGAAAGAATAAATGTTATGTGTCTGATTCCTTGGGAAAGAAATGTGTTTTTCCATGCAAGATTTAGTTAGTTTCCTTTGGAAATAAATACATGCTTCACATGCAAGAAGAAAAACCTATCATGTCATTTTTGGTTGGAGAGGACAAGGAGTTTCAGACAATAAATTATAACTATTATGTTAACTTTGTTTGGAATAAAGTTTTCATTTTTATATATAATGCCCATTATGAATAACTCTCCTATGGAAAATATGCTTTCGGAAAATAACATGGATTCACATGCATAAATATGAAATCTATTGCGTTAATCCCTTTAGAAAATAAAATATAATATTAGGAATAAAGAAATTTTCATGTTGGGCTAGTTCTCTTGTAAGTGTGTTATGCAATTCCATGCAGAAAAACAATATCTAGTGTGTTATCTTTTCTTTGGAAATAATATGAAAGTGCACACAAGATTATGTTAGATTTTTGTTGGAAGGATGACGCTTGATAGTGATTTTATTGTTACTAATGCATCTGCAATGATGTTAAAGAAAAAAATTTATGACATTTTGTTTATGTTTTATCCATGCACACAAATATATGTTGAAGTGCCACTAATAAAGATTGATTATTGGTTTACTAATATTTTATTTAATCATGATATCAAGTGTGTTGATGACAACAACCACAAGAAAGGATGGTGACTTGTGCAAATGATAGTTCATATTTAACATTGTTGCAGATAAATATTTTTGGTCTATGCTGATTGAGAAATTCCAAATCTATGATGATCCATTGATGGAAAAAGTTTGACCACAAATACATAGAGACTAAGGATTCATGTGTAAATGATATCATGATGATTGTAATAACTTATAGCTAGTTATGTTGCATTTAAGATGACATTTTTATGTAATATTTTATGAAAATTGTCGAGGGATGGACTCCCTCATAACCATTGAGTAAGGGGTGAATACCCTGACGAGCACTTAATAATAAAATTAAACATTTATTGGTTTTCATGCTATGGGGTTTCCAAGGTACATTGGTTTCTAATGATGTGATTCTTATTGTTCCATTTTTATGATGGTAATTTATTTCATGATGTGATGTTTATATTATCAAGTATGTAATTTACTAATTGAGTTAACATAATCATGGAATCGATGCATGGTTGTAGTAGGAAATTGAAGTTAATATGCTACAACAAAGGAAGTTAATGGTTGTGTAAATCACTATGCTTTTACTAAATATTTTTCTATCTAATTGTGATGGTTATTCTAATGATAATTAAGGGAATATATAAAGTAATTTATAAAGTTACACATTGGTAAATGCCGAAAAAATTTCAAAACTCCACTCATTTTCCTACAAGGTTGCTAAGGGATATTACAGTAATAGTTACACATTTGTCACTCCCCAGTAGTGTTTTGGATGGCTATATATATATATATATATATATCTATGTTAATTAATTTTTTGTTCCTTCGGTTAGTTATTTGGGTATCTTTTCTACTTTATTCATGATGGCGATATTGTTGTCTAGTTTGTCAAAGTAGACTCAGTTATACCCACCTTGGGCTACCCTAAAATTTAGTTAGCATTGACTGAGGGCCCATGTACAATATTTCCACTTTTAGTCCCTTTGTCATCATGTATGACAGGTTATTGATGTAAGTATATGACATTGTTTTTCCATATATGGTTATATGTTTGTATGTGTATTTCTTATCTCATGTTTCCACATCACTATAATATGGTTCTTTTCCTCATAAGTTGGGACACATACGCTTAATATGTAAGGTTGGTAAAATGTTATTAGACAATATTTCTATTATGATCTGACGATAATTTAATTATCTTATTGTAACCTCACATAGTAACCATTGTTGTTGTTGTTGTCACAAGGAAGGGTTCTTTAACTTGTTCCCCTGATGAATTGCAATCGAAATAATTTTTTTCTTGGTCACCATCATACCTTCACAACATCCCTCATACCACAACGATAATATTACCAAGTCCCGAGACAATTACTTCAACTTACCCATTTCAGGGTACATATTATCTTGTCCTTCATGCAACTAGATCTAAGCATATGCACATTAATTGTCCACTGGTTGTTTTATCAAAAAGTCAAGGTCTCATGATTTAGTTCACTTTTTCTAATTGTATCCTTTCCTTTGGAATTTTCTCTATAGACCATTGAGGCTAGAAGTGAATGGTAATACTAAGAGAACCCACAAGGGCACAATGTAGAGTAACATAGGCATGCTATAAATCAACATAATCTAACTTATATTATCTAATTGTACAATCTTTTCCTTCTGATACGCCTCACCTATGAGTGTTCTCAATTCTATTCTTGGTGTTTGTATCCCTTTTTATTGTACAACTTACTAATTAAGGTTCCTGGAAGTCAGATGTTCTTCTCTTTATGGTTGAATTATGACCAAGCATGGTGTCTTCCATCTCTTGGATCTTTGTACCTGTTATTTGTCTCAATCCACTATCTTAGTGTGGTTATCTTAACATAATGGTTTTGTAAGCATATGTTTATTCTACTTGGTTATTTAACAAGAACTTATTTGTATTATAAAATCATTTGAAGCTCTTTAAATTAATTATATAAGGTACCATTAACTCATGGTACCTTAATCTTTCCATGTTAACACATCATACGATAATAGGAACATGTAATGTGTGTTCCCATTTGCTATCAATAAATTTTCATTCTTTTGTGAGTGCCACATTTCGTTGACTACCCTACTAAACTGTCGACCAAATTAACCTATGCTCATTATCAATCCTTTATTGTCACATTAAGACAACAACCTCCTTATGATTAATTTACACATGTATTGTTGTATATATATATATATTCTCAGGGTGTATTTTCCATATTATGATATCTGACAAAACTCTTAAAGATAAATCATCAAACTTTTTTTTTCCTCGAGTTTTATAGTTATATCATTATATATATATATCCTCAAGGTGTCTTTCCCAGATTATGATATCCAACAAAACTCTTAAATATAAATCATCAAACTTATTTTTTTTTGTCCTCGAATTTTATGGTTATATCATTTTATCTCATTACATATATACTTAACATGCCCTGTCATCCCTTTTCTGTTTATTTCTATCCATCCATTTTCTTTCAAGGTTATTTCACTAAAATTTTGAGAGATTTATTCCAACACAACAGAGATCATTAAACATGATAGCACAATACATATCTATTCTTTTCCGAATCAATTTACATAAGTAGTCACGACCACATGGGAATGTAAGGTTGAATGAGACACACATACATATATGTGTATATATGTATAATTTCTACAATCCTGCTAAATTTTCCAAGGAATATCGCTTGTATCAGTTCTTGTTCATCTTATTACTACCTTAGACATTTCTTTCTTATTTTTTAATTTTGATCACACCCATTAGAGAATCATATTATAATTTTGTAACTCACACCATCTTGAGCCTCGCCACTATGTTCGTTAGGTACAAGAAATTAAAAAATTGTCCACATTCCTTTACTATATGTTATAAGTCATTTCATATTTGTTGAGATCGATCCTTATCTTGCCCATTGTATACTTACAAAATTTTGTGTTAGACTAATGCCCTTTTGAGTATTAGCAACCCTGTCCATCCCTAATACAACTATCATGTAGCTCCCAATTTTAAGTGTTCTACATATGCCACTTACTCCACCATTTCCAAGACTAGTCTCCTTTCCATCACAATTTACTTGACAACTTACAACAACTTACTTCTAGTTCACTAGTTTTCTTAACAGTTGTTTTATTCGTTGATTCTATTGCAATTCTAAACTACTCAAATTTTGTAATTTTCATGGTATGCTTTATCCAAATTACTCTATTTTTGTAACCCGTCCTTCCATGAATCCTCTTTGTTCATGAATAGACTTTCCAATTTGAAAGTTCATTAATTTTGTTATCAATTTATTTTCTTATGTTATGAAATCTACACCAATTTTTTATTCTTTACCATAATAGTTATCTTTAAGTATATTGATGTGGCTTCCATAGGTATACCAATACCTCGATTATTTGCATAGGTGTTATAGGGTTTTAATCTTTTCCTACATATATTTTATCTTGTATATATATTATTAACTTTATTTTGAATAACTTTTCATACACACGTAGGACTACCCTTCTATTAGGATTAAAATTATTTCTACTACCAAATATATACTTTTATTCATTCTCTGAGCTAGGTTCTTAGTCATCATCAAGTGAAGGTATGAGGAGGTAGCTTATACCAGTCAAATAATTACTTCCAAATGTATGTTTTACTTACCAATACTATATTTAATTTTTTATACTTGTCTCCCCTTTAATAGTCCACATTATATAGATTATGTATCAAAATATAATTTGCATATTTTAACATAGGGAGCTTAACACTAGAAATATATAATCATCATAAAAGCAAATATAAACTTTACAAGGTGATTTTACATACATCCCCACCACTTCTTTAACATACCCATATGATATTTTATAATATAGTCTAATAATTCATTCATAGACGTATTTATGTCCCCCAGTCTCGAAATGTAATTTATTAGTAACATATGCTAACACTTAAGTTGTCCAAAAATTATTTTCTATCACTCAACCATATAAATCATAATGATGACCTTGACCAATCAATCACTATTAGTTTCTATAAACACTTTGTGCATCTGACCTTGACCCCTTTGCCCAAATCAAAAAGCACCTATCAAAAACTTACAAAAGCAATAGTGAGTGGCGTATCCAATTGGCCACTATGGCTAGACATTATGAATAGGAAAACCTATGGCTACATTAACCTGGGGTTTAGAAGGTTTATGGCTCGATATTGATCCAATTAGTTTTTAATAATGTAACTTATGTATCATAATTCCTGTTAATGTAACCATGACAATAATCTTAACTTCCCTCTATATTGAAAATGTGTTTATATTTGATTCCTCATCATTGTTCACTCCTAGTTCTCAATTAGTAATTTCTCATGGCCATTTTGTTTTTCACTGCTAAATTATTTTAACTGTAGATGAGCTCATAGGCCACAACACTGTAACTTGTGGCTTTGATACCAATTGTAACAACCACCTGAAACTCAAGAGGATTTTCTTTCTTTCATATTACTCTAACTGATTGTTTTACTCTTTCACTAATGGGTATAATGTCTTAGTTGCTACACACACATCAGTTTTGTTCGATTAACATGTTAACATTATTTGTTTCGTAATTTTCCTTTTATTTAAGTTCTTTCTAATGCACATGACCTTATTTTTCTTACCTACATAGATTGGGTCTAAATCCAAATTTTTTTATGGTGGGCTTATTCTCTCATGTGAGGGAAACACTACATAGTGTTGGCACACATGTATGACTACCAAGTATGGTTTCTAGAGAGTTTGAAGGGTGGTGGAATCGTACCTTAGCAACAAGTATTCAGAACTCACTCATTGGATTCTCATCACTCGATCGAATGGTTGAGGAGCACTAGAAGTAGTTTTGAGGGGAACCACCGCACACCCTTAGAGGAACTCTTGCGCATTCTAAGCCCCGCTTGACTGAAAAGGCTCTGCAACACTCTGTAACCTTAATATTGTCTCTATGACTTTATCTCCTTATTATTATGGTTAATATATGGCACCCATATATATTTTTTGAATCTATGATTTTCAATCTTACCTTTATCCTAAACTTTAATGGTTATTTTAGGTGTCAAGGCCACTAGGTATTCACACGAAATGGCTAACCCTAATAAATTCCTATTTTACTACAACCACTTACAGGTGATTAGCTTACATTTTATTAAGAAGTGATTCCAATTATGATTAATTATCTCTTTTTGTTACTCCCTAATTCATTATTTTTCATTTCTTCTTTGTGGCGTAGATTACCTATCTTGGGTTTCTGTCAAGAGGGTTTTTACGGTAAGTTAGCCTAAACTTGCTTCAAATTGGGCTTTCCTTTTCTAGATTTCTCCCAAATAAAATAATAATAATTTAAATGTTTTATTCAATTTTTCTGTGAACACAAGTGCAAGTTCTCCGATGAGACCAACACACCAAGCTTCCTGATTTACTCACGACATACTTATTTTTCTCTCTAAGTGTTCATATTGCTCTCTACAACTATTCTCTGAGATTTTGAGTGACAAACCCAAGACCCTAGGTTTATATCCTCCTTCTGGTTGTTGGTTTCTTAGGGTTTCTAATAATTGGAATCATTGATGAATTATTATGCATGTGATTTTTTTAACCCATTGGGGTTCAACACATGAATTATAACCTCTTTATAGTTTTATGGGTTAAGCGACTTTGGCCTGGAATCCTTGTACATATTTTTACATGATCTGTGCCCTTGCAATTTTTGACTGGATTGATCTTCTTAAGTTTAAGCTTGGTTCCAAGGCCATGTTTATGCATGTTCACATTATTTTTCTCTCAAAGTACTATGAATATTTTTGAATTAATTTAATTTCTAAATTTTGTTTCTAGTTGTAAAGAGACTACTTGCCATTTTCTTTGTTCACTATAATAGTCTTCAATGTGAAGAGTCTTCTATTAAAAAATTTGGGAAAGTGGCATTAACATTATTATGAAATTTTCATTACAATTGCCTTGGTGTGTGGCTATTTATAAAATTCATTTTGAAGTAAGAGACTTGTATGTTGGCATTATGGCTAAAGTGTTGTCCTTGATGGCAACCCATACAGGTGATGGATCACTGTACAACAGGTCAATAGCAAACATTGATGAACAGCTCTCAAATATTGAAGAAAATAAGGAGTATGCAGGCACACCGTTCAAAAGGTGCGTACACGCAGG